>JARHVA010000199.1:3317500-3477500 GCA_037957365.1 Torreya grandis | reverse complement strand
AATGATCTGATGGAGATCCCAATGTAAATTCCAACTACATTCTACCACCTTCAAGCACATTCACCAATAATCATTGAATATTATAACTACCTCAGTAGTGGGACAAATTTTAATCTTGGTGTGATCCATGAGCTAAAATGGTCTATATATAGATAGTTTTGTAATAAAGAAGAGGTCAAGACTTTATGTAAATAAACTTTATCAAAATTATATTAAAATCATTCACTTGTTTTAACTTTGTTTTATTTTATATAAATGTTGTCCATTAATATAATATATTTATTTCATGTTTATGCTATTTAATTACTTATATGATTTTTTTTATAAATAAATGTAGCACCTAAATTATGTTGATAGTCTAGTTCATGTGTGAGTTCTTTTTTTCCTTTAGAACACTCTTTGATTTATGTGTATATAACTATAATGTGATTTCAAAGCTTTGTGTGTAGTTTAATATAGGTATTTTATGTTTTTACATTTACTAAAGTATTTGTGAGTTAACCATTCATATTTATGTCATCAAAATATTTCTTATTGAGTGGCCTAAATTTTATGTCATTGTTGAACTAAATACACATCAGTATAATTATAACTTGGCATATTTCCATTTGTGAGGCATTAACATTATCATGATCTACTATCTTATTTTATACCATCCATTATCCTCAATTTTATGTTTGTTTTAAGACTAAATACCCTTCCCTTACTATATAAATTGATAAATAAAAACACAGTAGTAATTTTGAATCAAGGCCAAGCTAGAAATAATTATATTTAATCAAGATATTGGGCTTCTAGAGGTAGTGGTCAAATCTCTTTGAATTTATTTCAATAATAATATATCATGGATCCCCATACCTACAACACATGACCTGGATCAATCTATCATCAATCCTAAAACATGAGGATAAAAATTTCTTATTATCCCCAACTTTTCTCTCTAAGCACTCAATCTCATAAGTGTTCTTGGAGTAGGATTTTGGGGTGAACAACAATTGGTGATAGGTGGGTTTTATTTTAATTTACTAAACTTTGGTGCTTCTCCTTTGAGTTTCTCCTAACCCTTTTTTCTTAATTGAAATAATAATTGGCACTCAAAGGAGAGATTTAATTTAATTTTATGAACTTTGGTCCTCTCTTTCAAGCTTATCCCATACATTTTTTGCTTAATGCAAACAATAAATGGCGATAGAAGGAGGGATTTATTTTAATTTGATAAACTTTGGTCTCTCCTTCAATATTCTCCCATCCATTTTTTTATTAACGCAAATAATATTTGGTGCTATAAGGAAGTCTTTTTATATTGATTTTTTTTATTTTATAACATTTTAAATTATTATTAAATATCATGATGGAGACTATTATGCAATGACTAGGTTGTAATTTATCTATGGGATATTGATCATTTCAACATTATAAATCCATAGAATAACATTAAATGATAGAGGTAGGCCTAGACCAATTATTACCCCCACTATCTCATCTTCTCAATCTACCCTCAATCAAACTTTACCCATGGTAGCCCATATGGTTTGGCTTACTAATTTTGCTATAAATATCCCTAGATTTTTTAATAGTTTACCTAGGAATCTTGAAAAACTACACTTTGATTTCTACATTTTAGACATGAGGATGTTGCATGTAGATTTTTCCCATCCAAATTTATGGATGTATCCTATGATTGGTTTCTAACCTACCAAAGGAATCTATCACAATCTAGGATCAATTAATCAATACTTTATTTACTCAATTTGAACAAGTCATAGATCCCAATGTCCTTTACCAATAGTTTACTTCTATTAAAAGAGATCATAATGAACTAGTTAGGAACTTCAATGCTCATTTTAAAAATATGTATAGATGATTCACAAAATTTTATATACCTAATTCTTATCTAACCTTATAAAATTATAATAATTCATTAGACCCATGGACTAACATGGTCTTGAGAAGGGATCCCTTGGTAGTGGAATTGCCTCTAGCTTATGATGAGGATATAAAATTTGATAATAAACTCAACCCATAAGGTTAGATGATGGATCCCATTCCTAATGGTTTAAAAAACATGATAGTATTGAACCTTGTTTCTAACACAAACCAAAAACTACTTATGTCTCAACCATTTCCCATAATTAACCAGCTTCCCTTGAGGCATGTCTCACCTATTCAAAACCTGTGCTTTTTTAATTTAGTAGGAAATGAGGTAGTACCCCAAGATCACAACTAAATATTATTACCTCCTACTATGAATAACATCCAAAAAACACCACATGAGTCTAATAAGAATGAGTTGGATTCCATCTAACATATGGTGCAAAGGTTGAGTAATGACTTCTTGGGATTGTAAATAAAAATGGATAGTTATTATGTTAAGAGTTCCAATAGGAATTTCACTTATCAGAGGCAAAACAAAACCTAAAATCATCCTAATAACCAATCATATCCATCATGCAATAAGTTTCCTGAGATAAATATATGCAAAATAACTCTCCCAAATTAGTGTCATGTGTATAATATAGCCCAACATGGGGAGCTCAATTATATTTAACTTTGCGATTCCTTTGACATATTCTAAATGGATATGAAAAAATATTAGGTAGTTCACAATCACCAAGAGGCATCCAACACTAGTATAACCCCAGTTATAGTTATGGCGTTGGAAACCATGAAATTTCCTAGAAAAGAAGATAATGATCATGAGGAGAGCATTAGTGAGTTGTAGGATTTTAGAAATTCTAATGCAAGAATTACACTCTTAGTAAAAAGATGTAGTTTCAGCCTCTCACCACCTCATTTCATCTTAATAATGGTGTAACTCCACCTGATTGTAAGACTAAGATTGATCCACCACCTCCAAAGCATAAAAAATCCAAAGCCCTATGGAAACTTAGCCAATCTAGAGATAAATTAGGTACAACATAGTAGAAGACACGAATAAGATTAAATCAAACATAACATTTCATGATCTTTCTCAAATCATAGATCAACATGATCTCATACTAAAATCACTTACTAAAAAACCAACTTAACCAAAGAAAAAAATGCCCATACCAACATACTCATTCACAAGAATAAGACTAAAGTTCCTCCCTTTCTTTTAATTATTAGACCATTTGGGAAGAACCTACATAATTACTTATTATACTCAAGACTTTAAACCAATGTTATGCCTATAAAAGTTTGTGAAAAAATAGGATTAGTCCCTATCAAATCAAATAATGTTATGGTTTAACTAGACAAGTTTGATGTTGGTATTCCCAAAATCTGTCATTTGTTGTTGTGGACAACATATCGACCATTTCGGTCCTACAAACCAAAATGGTCTCTTTCTTTCTCAATATTTTCTGAATAGTCAAGTTATTCAATTGTAAAAGTATTTTTAACTATGGAATCATATATTCAAAAGATGGGCTTTCATAAGGAAAAATCCCAAAACACTTACGGCATTTTCTAAAAAATTGTAAGGATGGTTCAATGCCAAGGTTTAATCAAAGGTTCAATAGTGGGGTTAAATAATATAAAATGAACCATTGAAATATTGAACCATTGAACTCTACCTTTCAAAGGTCCAACAGGTTCAAAGCTTCAAAGCTTCAACACATTCAAAGGGTTTAAAGATTTAAAGTTTAAAGTTGAGTGAGTGGTTCAAATGAAAGATTCCAAAAAAAGGTTCAACCAAATGGTTCAAGTGAATGGTAAAAAAAATTGGTTTAATGACACATTTAACTCCTAAAGAAGACTAAGTTAATGTGGCTCTTTACAAAACATTGAACCACTGAATCGCTAAACCATCAAACTACTGAACCGTTGAAATTTGAACCATTAAACTTTGAACCATTGAACTCTAAAAGGTTCAAAGGGTTCAAGGTTCCCCAAAACATTTAAGGCATTTTCTAAGAAATTGTAAGGACGGTTCAATGCCAAGGTTTAATCAAAGGTTCAACAGTGGGGTTAAATAATATAAAATGAACCATTGAAATATTGAACCATTGAACTCTACCTTTCAAAGGTCCAGTAGGTTCAAAGCTTCAAAACTTCAACACGTTCAAAGGGTTTTAAGATTTAAAGTTCAAAGTTTGAGTGAGTGGTTCAAATGAAAGATTCCAAAAAAAGGTTCAACCAAACGGTTCAAGTGAATGGTAAAAAAAATTGGTTTAATGACACATTTAACTCCTAAAGAAGACTAAGTTAATGTGGCTCTTTACAAAACATTGAACCACTTAATTGCTAAACCATCAAACTATTAAACCATTGAAATTTGAACCATTAAAATTTGAAGCATTGAACTCTGAAAGGTTCAAAGGGTTCAAGGTTCATAGTGGTTCAAAGTGACTAGTGATGTCCATGTGGACATCAAATTTAGGGTAATGGAATAACCATTGATTTTAAAATAATGTGGACCTAAAGACAAACTCAACTATCCACTAAGAAAGAAGTTGAAGAAGCTAGCAGAAGGTGAGAAGATAGCCCCAAGAGCTTGGATCACCAAAAAGAGACAAAAGGTAGTAAGGAGATAGGGAAAGTTATAGAGAAATCCAAAATATCTATAAGAGAGTTATTCTAGTAGGTGGAGCAATCCACAAGGTGGATATTAGAGAATGCAAGCATTCAATGGCGTTGCCGATTTTTTTTTGTTTGAGTAAAGATGAATAGATAGTCATGTAAGTATCATAAAGAGGAGTGACCTTACCTTTCAGAAGATCAGATGACCCATGTTTTGGAGAAGACATTTGAGATGATTTAGAATGCCAAAAGTTAAGGCTAATGACCTATTCTAGCATGGCCCCTTCACAAAATTTCTAATGTATTCAATGTAGCATGGGCCATTTCATGGAAACAAGAACCCAAGTCTTTCTTTGAATGCTATATATTGTAATCTCTCAGTTTATTGAAGGGAGATCTCTCTGTTATTAGAAGTGAAACTCTTCCCAACCTGAAATGCATTCCTGAGACTTTGACCTTAGACTTTTAATTATATTTTATCAAGTGAATGAGAAAGCAAGTGACCTTTCAAACTTTGTGTTGAAATAGCTTATGTTATCAAGGAAATTTTTCTTATGTCTTTTTCCTAAATATAGTCTTGTCCATTTAATCAAATAAGTAGAACAAGTGGAAATAATCTGAAAGATGTCCTAAAGTTGACTGTGGGAGACTTTGTGCTACCATAATTGTCTTTAGTCTATGTGTTTTATGTTTTAGGATATTGGAGAGACTTTGAGCTCCCCTTGTCCTTCGTAATATTTCACTATGTTGTAATTTTTGATGGAGACTGTGTGCTACACTTAATTCTACTGTGTTACTTTGTCCTAAATTAGTAGGAGAAATAATGAAAGACTTTGTGCTTTCATGGTTTTCTTATGGATCCAGTTACTACCCAAGAAGAATCCCTACTATTTGCTTAACATCATTTATAAAAGAAGAGAAATACCTTCAGTAACTACACAAGAATTCTCCTTTATTTTATGAACATCATCTCTAAACAAAGAGAGATGGATGGTATGATTTCACCCCTGATTCTATTTTTAGTTTATATTATTATATTATAGTTTATAAGGAACCTATCCTTGCTGAGAGGAGAGATTTATCTCATCATGCTATGGTAACCACACCCATTTCATTGTATAAATCTCATTTTTCTATGGTTGATATACCCATTTTCACTCAATATCTTTTTGGTGACTCCACTAGGGAAGAATGCACAATTTAAAGCCTCAAGCTTTAAATTGAAGAATTTTCAATTATTTTCCATTCTACACTCTAAAAGATCCATGGCATACACGAAGCTAGAGAGCTCAAGGTATTTTTGATCTTGTGTTTGAGTTTATGTAGTAAAATAATTTTGACCTTTCTCCTTCACAATCTTACCTTCAGTGAATAAGGATTTTTCCTTCTAGCAATGTTAGGTCCCTAATACCATGCAAAGATTCTCTTTCTTCCGCTAGTAAAGCTCTATCTATACATAATCCACAAAGGTTCGTTATCCCTCATTTCAATCATCATATCATGGCAGCCCAAGGCCCTTGGGGTAACACCTTTGGCCCTCTAAATCTAACCCCACCTTTACATGAACTACCCCGTAGTTCAAGAAATAATTTTCCCAAGTTTTATGGTGATGGGAGAGTTCATCTTGATGAGCATATTGTAGCTTTCCGCATAGCCTATGGTGTGATAGGCATTGAATTTGAAGATATAGTAGTTATAATGTTTTGCAAAAATGTTGTAAGGCATTACCAAAAACTAGTTTTATCATCTACAAGCACAAATAGTAACTGACTAGAACACTCTCAAGACCAATTTTGAGGCTAGGTTCAAACCTACAGAAGATGCACATGCCCTATTATCCCAATTTACACAAATGAAGGAGCCTCATGAACCCATGCGAGACTTCAATGCTAAATTTGACAAGCTGAGGAACATTATTCCTATAATTGTTTAGCTGATGATAGAAGATCTTAAGTACTTATTCATCAATTCTTAGCTTCCTAAAGTGAGTTTCTTGTTAAGGCAGGCTAGCCACATAGATCTTGCTACAACTTAGATTTTGGTCACTGAGGTTGAAGAGGATATTATCTTGGTAAGAAAGATAAGAAGAGATCCTAATAGAAATAAATCTTCTTCATCTTCTAAAAATTTATCTACAAGCACCACTAATCCTATGGTGCAAAAGCTAGCAAATGAATTACTAGCTTTAAAAAAGCAAATGACACAAGGGATGTCTGCCCCTCCTTCTTATTAGGATATATCAAGGAGGATGTTTCCCAACCAATCATATCAAGGTAGTGATGCCAAAAATCAATGGAAACCAAATCATCTTCCTCCCCCACAGGGGAAGCTTGCCATTAAAGCAACACTAGTTAACTCAATAGTTGGTTATCATGAAGCTAAACATGATTTCTCTTTCTAACTTGAGTTGGACCAAGAAGATGATGCTAATCTCTTTGCATAAGGAAAAGAAGAATTAGCTATCAACTCCAACATTGGTTTTTTAAATTACCAAGATGAAGCTAGAGTAAGAGAGAAGTATTTGATGGATCATACATTATTTTTACTAGGTCCTAAAACCAGTCAACTCAACAAGCTAATAAGGGAAAAATAGGAGAAGAATCTTGACTAGTAATTGCAATTGATAAATGGGGGACTTCATTACCTTTCCAATCAAAGAACCCGTTGATCAATAAAAAAGTAAATACCTCAAACAACCATGTACCTTTTGCTTCAATTTCTCAAACTAGTACCACACCCAATAAAACCCAAAATGATGGACTTCCTTCCTTTATTTCTAGTTTATTTCAATTATTTCACATAATTGATCATACTAGGAAGACCAAGATCCAAATGTCTAAGTTTGAATACTTACAAACCAACCTTGAGCAATTGGATAGGCTAGTTGAATGCATCAAAAGCAAAATTGTCCGTATAGGACAAGATGTTTCAAAGGTAACTCATGATCTTCCAAAGAACAAATCCACCCGAAACAATCTTGTCATTACTCCTCTTGTTTCCCCTAAGAAGATAAAACCTTTCTATGTTTCCCTATTAATAAATGGTCATAAGCTAATTAACTACATAATAGACTCTGGTGCTTCTGATAATGTGATGCCCACCAAGGTGGCAGAATCTCTTGATCTCACTCTAAATAAAATTTTTGGGAGATGTTTCTCCATGGAAAAAAAACAAGTGCCACTTTTGGGATAGATTAAAGATGTGCAATTTGCATTCGTGGCTTTCCCAAAAAAAAGGATTAAAATGACAATCTTGGTAGCTAAAGTTCTAACTTCCTATGGTATTTCGCTTAGACAAAAAATTTGCAAGGATGTTGGTGGATAATTAAACATGGACCTATCTAAGGTGAGGATACCTATCAAAGGCATCATGTAAAGGCTACATCTTATGAAGGAATCAAAATATATTGTCACTCAAACATTAGCCCCTAAAGCTCAAATTTTGTTTGAATCATCAGGAATGGGTAACTACTTTCTGTCTATAGAAGATGTTTCTATTTTATCAGAAAAAAATTTTGTAAGTGATAATCCAAAAAATTTAGACAAGACATCATAATAATTGGTAGAGCACTATTTAGATGAAAAAGGATCTTCCCTCTCTAATAAAGAAAAGTCTGAAAGGAGATCAAATTCTAATGATGTTTGGATTCTAGAATTTGATGGCAGCAATTCTTCTATCGATTCTTGAACTAAAATTGTATTGATATCTCCACAAGGAGATATTTTCCCCTATTCTTATAAGTTGTAGTTTAGTAATACCAACAACACCATCGAGTATGAATGTTTTTTGATTGGATTGAAAGCTGCTCAAGCTAAAGATGTTAAGCTTCTTCATTCTTGAGGAGATGCTGAACTGGTGATTTGTCAGGTGAGGAACCTATATCAAACCAAGAACAAAAGATTGTGACATTATCACAATCTAGTGTGGGACTGCCTTGAAAGTTCTGAGGCTTTCAATATTTTTATGGTGCCCAGAGAATTCAATGATCGAGTAAATTCCTTGGCCATCTCTACAACTCTCATGGTTCCTCACCAAGATTTTAAAGGGCATAAGTACACTATTAAATTGGTCTTTTGATGAAGTGTACCTAATAATGCCAACCATTGGTAGGTTGTTAATGAGGATAACCAAATCATTTCTTTTTTGGAATAGATGGATAGCTTTGAGGAGATTTATTTTGAAGGCAATGAATCTCCACCATGGGAATCAACTCCTAAAACAAATTTAAAAATTGGTGAAGAGTTCCTTTAGCTCAAAGGGAATAAAATTCCCAAAGGGTTAGTTTCTCTTGAAAATATATTTGATAAGCATGATAGGTTTATCAAGAAGCAACAAATGGATTCACATTCCTCCAAAGATTTTGATCAAATAAATTTGAGTACAGAAGATAATCCCAAAATGGTCAACATCAAGAATTATTGCACTCCTGATGAAAAACTCAAATTCATTACTCTGCTTCACCATTACATTGATGTTTTGGCATACTCTTATGATGATTTAAAATCTCTCAAGCTTGAAGAAATTTAGCATGAAATTCCTCTCAAGGTTGGGTCATTACCTCACAAGTAGAAACAAAGGTAGTATAACCCCAAGATATCAAGTACTATTCTCTCTGAGATCCAAAAAATGTTAAATGTGAGGATAATTTTTCCAATCCATCATTCCACTTGGATTGTGAACATAGTCCCCATGAGAAAAAATAATGGAGAAATTCACCTCTGAGTTGATTTTAGAAATCTAAATCAATCCTCTTTAAAAGACAACTACCCCCTGCCCATCATGGATCGGCTACTGCAGATAGTGACTGGCTCTGAGATGTTATCAATGTTAGATAGTTTTTTGAGGTATGATCAAGTGGAAGTTGGTGAAGCAGACCAACATAAGACTACTTTCACTACACCTTAGGGCACCTTTGCATATCATAGAATGCCTTTTGGTTTGATCAATGCTGGTGCCACCTTCCAGAGAGAGATGGATCTTACCTTCAAAAATGAAATGAGGAAGTTCATTATGGTATATCTTGATGACTTGACCATCTTTTCCAAACATCTTCCTGATCATGTGCATCATTTACAACAAGTGCTAGAATGATGTCGACAAAATGGCATTTCTCTCAACCCCAAGAAATTATTTTTTAGGGTTACAGAATGGAAACTTCTCAACCACACTGTATCTTGAGAAGGCATAAAGATTGACCTAGAAAGAGTCAAATCCATTCAAGAGCTTGCTCTTCCTACTAGTAAGATTATAGTCCATTATTTATTTGGAAAGGTGAATTTTCTATGAAGGTTCATCTCTGAATTTGTAGAGAAGACTTGCCACATTATCAACATGATGAAGGGTAAAGCTACTTTCCACTGGACTGAAGAAGGCAAGTCAGCATTTCAAGATATCAAATAATCTATCACCCATGCCCCAATCTTAGTTTGTCTAAATTATACCAAAGACTTTTTAATATATAGCTATGCTTCTAAATATATGCTTTTAACCATTTTGGTTCAACAAAACAAAGAAGGTGTGGAGTATCCCATATATTTTATGAGTTTTCCTCTCAAAGCTCATGAGCTAAAATATTCAAACATGGAGAATCATGCTTATGGTATGGTTAAGGTAGTAAAACACTTCCATTTTTACATCCTGAACTCACACACTATTGCTCTGGTTTTTGATACAATAGTAAAGTCCATTATAACTCAATAGGAGTTTAGAACTAAAAGGGGAGATTGAATTGCTAAAATCTAAGAGTTTGATCTTGTTATCAAACCCATGAAGCTTGTGTGAGGAAGAGGTCTCTATTAGTTAATTGATGATAACATACTAGAGGAAGTAGGGCATGAAGAAATATAGGTTGAAGACATGCCTACAGTTTTCTTTGTCACTACTATGAATGAGTGGTATTCCAAAATCACGCATTTCCTTACTTATGGTGAGTGTCTTGCCCACCTATCTCATAGAGAAAAGAGGACTGGTAAGTTGAAAGCTGCTAACTTTGTCCTATGGGACAATAGTTTGTACAAGAGGAGCCTTGATGGGGTATTTCTTCATTGCATGGATAAAGTACAACAGAGAAAACTTTTGGAGTCTTTCCACAATTTAGCTTATGGAGGACATTTTTTTACACCTATGACTGCCCATAAGATTCTATGAGCTAGGTACTATTGGCCTACTCTATTTCAATAATCATACACCTAGGTACGTAGATGTGAACTATGTCAACAGTTTGTTGGGAAACCCAAGTTGGCCTCATTACCCCTCAAGCCTATGGTGATCAAAGATCCTTTTTAACAATGGGGTATTGATTTCATTGGCACCATGAACCCATCCTCAAGTGTTGAACATAACTATATCCTCACCGGAATAGATTAATTTACCAAGTGGGTGGAAGCCATTCTATTCAAGCATGCTACTTTAGAAGTGGTATGTAATTTCCTCAAGGAAAATATTATTTCTCAGTTTGGAGAACTGACCAAGATTATAAAAGATAATGTAGCCTATTTCACTTATCATGAGGTTACCCATTTTCTCTACTATTATGGGATTATCCTCTCCCACTCTTCTAACTATTATCCACAAGGAAATGGTTAAGAAGAATCAAGCAACAAGAACCTGGTGACCATTATCGGGAAGCTGGTAGATAACAATCAGAGAACCTGGCATAAAGAATTATTTGACACTTTATGGGTAGACAGGATTACACCCAAAAGGGTGATAGGTATGTCACCATTTCAACTTTTATATGGTTTGAATGTAGAGATACCAATCACTCTAGAATTACCAATACTGAAGTTGGCAAAGGCAGTCGAAGATCAAAAATTTGAAGATTCTAGCGACAAAAGGATCATATGCTTGACTAAAATAAATGAGTAGTGAACTATGGTGGTGGACCATATTTTTTCACATCAAAATTAGGTAAATAAACTCTTTGACAAAATAGAAAAGATTCATAATTTTCAAATTGGAGATCAAGTCTTGTTATGGGACAAGAGGAGAGAACCAAAAGGAATACACAAAAAAATTAATTATTTGTGGAGAGGTCCATTCACCATCCATCAATTTAGTGGTGATAATAGTTTCTTATTGAAATATCAAGATGGAATGCCATTTTCACTACCTTATAGTGGGCAGCATCTGAATAACTTTAATCCTTGAAGTATCAGATAAGTCTAGTTGTACATTTGTATAGTTTTTGTTTATTTTGTGTTGGTTTATGTTGTTCATTTAGTTTTTGGCATCTTTATCTTTTTGTATGGCATGAATCTATAGGCCAATGGCATAGATAAAGGCACTTAGAGTTTGGATTCTACTCCCTTTAATTATTTCAAAATACAATCGATGGAAGTTCCCCAATTGGAGCTAGTTGTTGTTCCCAAAATCCATCACTTATTTTTGTGGACAATATGTTGACAATTTTGGTCCTACAGGCCAAAATGGTCTCTTTATTTCTCAAAATGTTCTAAATAGTCAAGTATTCAATCTCACAAGCCTTTTTAGCTAAGGAAATCATAAATTCAAAAGGCAATCTTTCGTAAGGAAATATCTCAAAACACTTAAGACATTTTATAAAAAATTGTAAGGATGGTTCAACACCAAGGTTCAATCAAAGGTTCAATGGTAGGGTTCAATAATATGGAATGAACCATTGAAATATTAAACCATTGAACTCCACCTTTCAAAGGTCTAAAAGGTTCAAAGCTTCAAAGCTTCAACATGTTTAAAGGGTTTAAAGATTTAAAGTTTAAAGTTCGAGCGAGTGGTTCAAATGGAAGATTCTAGAAAAAGGTTCAACCAAATGGATCAAGTGAATGGTGCAAATAATTGGTTCAACGACACATTAAACTCCTAAATAAGACTAATAAAACCTATCTCTTTATAGAACATTGAACCGTTGAACCGTTGAATTGCCAAACCATTAAACTTTGAACCATTGAACTCTAAAAGGTTAAAAAGTTTAAGGTTCATAGTGGTTCAAAGTGACTAGTGACATCCTTGTGGACATCAAATTTAGGGTAATGGAATAACCATTGATTTTAAAATAATGTGGCCCTGAAGACAAACTCAGCTATCCACTGAGAAAGAAGCTGAAGAAGCCAACAGAAGGTGAGAAGATATCCCCAAGAGCTTGGATTACCAAGAAGAGATAAAGGTAGGAAGGAAAGAGGGAAAGTTATAGATAAATCCAAAATATATGTAAGAGAGTTATTCTAGTAGGTGGAGTAGTCCACAAGGTGTATATCAGAGAATGCAAGCATTTAATGGCATTGCCTATTTTTCTTTGTTTGAGTAAAGATGAATAGATAGTTGTGTAAGTGTCATAAAGAGGAGCAGCCTTACCTTTCAAAATATTAGATGACCCATGCTTTGGAGAATACATTTGAGATGATTTAGAATGCCAAAAGTTAAGGCTGATGACCTATTCTAGCATGGCCCCTTCATAGAATTTCCAATGCATTCAATGCAACATGGGCTATTTCATAGAACAAGCACCCAAGTCTTTCTTTAGATGTTATATATTGTAATCTCTCATTTTATTGAAGGGAGATCTCTCTGTAATTATAAGTGAAACTCTACCCAAATTGAAAGGCATTTCTAATACTTTGAGCTCAAATTGTTAATCATATTTTATCAAGTGAATGAGAAGCAAGTGACCTTTTAGACTTTGTGTTGAAATAACTTGTGTTATCTAGGAAATCATTCTTATGTCTTTTTCCTAAATACAGTCTTGTCCATTTAATCAAATAATCTGAACAAGTGGAAATAATCTGAAAGATGTCTTGAAGTCAAATGTGGGAGACTTTTTGCTTCCATAATTGTCTTTAGTCTATGTGTTTTATATTTTAGGATATTGGAGAGACTTTGAGCTCCCCTTGTCCTTCATAATCTTCACTCTGTTGTAGTTTTTGATGGAGACTTTGTGCTACACTTCATTCTACTATGTTACTTTATCCTAAATCAATAGGAGAAACAATGAAATACTTTGTGCTTTCATGGGTTTCTTGTGGATCCAGTTACTACCCAAGAAAAATCCCTACTATTTGTTGAACATCATTTCTGAAAGAAGATAAATGCCTTTAGTAATTACATAAGAATTATCCTTTATTTTGTGAACATCATCTCTAAAAAAAGAGAGATAGATGGTATTATTTCACTCCTGAGTCTATATTTAGTTTATATTAGTGTATTATAGTTTATAGGGAACCTCCCCTTGCCGAGAGGAGAGATTTATCTCATTATGTTGTGGTAACCATGCCCATTTTTCCATATAAATCTCATTGTGCTGTAGTTGATATACCCATTTTGTCGTCAGTTAGTTGATGACAAAATATTCACCCAGCAGAGGTTAAAATAGTTGGTAAGGTTTTTAATGTACGTATGCAATTGGTATCAAGACCAAGGATTTAATAAATCATGGATATTCAAGTTGTGGATATTATTGAGTCCTACAGATTCTCCTCAATAGGGATTGGTCTAAATCTTTGAATGGATACATGGCTACAGTTTTATCCCACATGTGATTTCTTTAGAGAGACATAACCAATTAGGTCAAAGTAGATAGGGAACCTAAAATTAAGTAGATGATAATTGAATATAATACATTCAATGAGAAAGTGAACCTAGTGTCCTTTAGCTTAGGAATGTATACATTGTATACAAATCCTACTAAGGATAAAACTTTTAATTAACCTAAGCTATCAGGTTTGTTGTCATTATATGTTTATGGGGCCCATTATAAACAAAGTAGTGGGGTAGGAGTTTTACTAATAAACCCACAAGGAAAGATGCATATAGACTTTTATAAGTTGTAGTTCCCCTACACTAACAATATGATAGAATATGAAGAATTAATCCTTGGGTTGTAATTTATGCTAAAGTATAAGGATAAAGAGATAAGATTTTTTAATGAATTTCAATTGGTTATGAACCAAGTTAAGAGAAAATTTCAATGCAAATTTTATACCTTAGAAAATACAAATATAGGGTGTGCAATTTAATTGAATTGTTCAACACTTTTAATGTTATTCCCATCCCCAAAGAATAAAATTAAATTATTGATTCATTGGTAGTTGTTACTACTAATTTGACACCTATAGATGACATGAAACTACAAGAATTTACTATTGAGATAGGCCTTTGTCATTCTATCCTAAAAAAAGTAAAAAAATTCTAGGTCTCTTAAGATGACATGCATATCATAGAGTTCCTTCACAATTCAATGGTATTTGAGGCTCAAATAATTAAAGTAGAAAGGTACAATATTAGGGAGAAACCATTTAATGATTATGGTGTTATGGAGATCAAGGTAAATTTAATTCCAAAATGGATAATCTCCTTATAAATTAATTTTGATGTTGATAGCCCTATACACCTACCTAAAAATCCAAAATATGAACACAAAAAATGTCAAACCATTAACCTTAGCTCCCTAAAAAATCCCCAAAATATCAATATTGATCCTTATTAAATAGACATATATAATATATTTTAAATTTTTTTTGATATATAAATACATAATTATTAACCTTATATCCCTAGAAAATCCCCAAAATATCAATATTGATCCTTATTAAATATACATATATATATATATATATATATATATATATATATATATATATATATATATATATTTGAAATTTATTGTTGATATATAAACCAAAGATAATAGCCCACACCATTTCTCTTAAGCCAAATCAAAAACAATTTAGGGAGAGATAAAGGCATGTGAATCTAATTCTAGAAGTGGTTATACATGAATAATTTCATGAGATTCTCTTGGATTGGATAATATTTCTAGTTTTCCACTCTACCTGGGTAGAAAATTTGGTGCCTATTTGAAATAAAATTGGAGAGGTTAGAATATGCATAAATTTTCAAAATATGAATAGAGTTTTAGACAAATAAACTTATTCACTACCTTCTATATGTTTAGTGGGTCCTATATTATGTCATTTTTGGATGGATTCTTGAGGTACAATTGGGTTTAAGTAGATTCAAAAGATAGAGCCAATACAACATTCACCATGAAAAGGGGCACTTTTACTTAGAAAAGAATGCCATTTGGTCTATTAAATTTAGGGGAAACCTTTTAAATTACCATGGGATTTACTTTTGAGAGGTTAATAGTAAAATTTATTGTAATTTAAATGTAAAATTTAACAATGTTTTCTAAATTTAGGTTTGATAACATGTGTCACTTATAGAAAATTTTCAAATAATGCATAAGGTATGACATTTCCTTAAACCCAAAGAAGAATGTGTTTGGTGTCACAAAAGGTAAAATCATTTGCCACATCATCACAAAATAAGGTATTTATATAGATCCTTGAATGTGCTAGTGTAATTTCCAAGTTTTACCTACCTGAAAGCAAGAAATAATTAAAATCCTTCTTTGGAAAAATTACCTTTGTCTATAAATTTATTTCTAGATTTGTTGAGGTCATTAAACCTTTAAATGATATGTTAAAATAAGACATCAAATTAGAATGGAACACTAAATCGAAGGACTTAAAAAAAAATAAAAAATGCCATCATGTAGGTATTTATGCTAATCAACCCAAATTATGCCAATGACTTTTATCTTTATCCTTTTGCATCTAAACATACCATTGTTGTAGTTCTAATTCAAAGGCTAAACAAAGATGAGAATATATTTGCCTTTATGATCACAAACATAAAATACATAGAACTAAAGTATTACACATTAGATAATCATGCATAGACCTTTGTAAAGGTAGTACAAGATTTTAGATATTATATCCTCTAAAATAAAGTGCATGAAATTATTCCAGACCCAGGCATGAAGCTCATGTCAGGGTAGAATGAATTAGGGGAACGTAAATCCAAATGGATGGCTAAAATCCAAGAATATGATTTTCAAATCAACCATAAAAAGTTTTTTATGGGATAGTGTATCACTCAAATGATCACTAAGATTAATCCTTGAATCATAGTGAATCAATTTAACTAAACACAAATGCCTCATAAGGATTGGTATGCCCCAATCACTCACTATCTTTTTTATGGTAATTCACCACTAAATTAAACTCAATGTATAAAAGGGATATTAATATAAAATCACATAAATACAATATAAATAAAGGATTTATGTATATAAAATATACAAATTTATATACCTCATTTTCCTATCAAAAAATGAAGCCAAAGAAGTTGTGGCTAGCTTTCATGAAAAGCTAGGTAGTGGTCATCCTACAAAAAATGCAACTATGTATAAGATAATATGAGATAGCTAATATTGGCATACCATACTTAAGGATTTTAATTATTTTATTTAATCATGTCATAAATGTGAAATATTTTCCAAGAGATAAACCCATGTTGTAATGCCTTTATAATCTATTGTGGAGGAAATACCTTCTTCATAATGGGGATTAGATTTCATAGGATTCATTAAGCCCAAATCTTCAGTAGGCCATAATGTTTTCCTATCTACCATAGATTATTTTACAAGGTGGAATGACGTAAGATAAATGAATAATATCACAACCAATGAAGTGATCAAATTCTTAGAAGAAAATATAACTACCCAGTTTGGCATGCCAATTTCTTTGGTCTACAATAACGACCCATCAATCCAATCTATAAAGATTATTAAATGGGATTTTAAACATGGGATATGTTGTCACCAAATATTTCACCCTAAAATAAGGTTTTCAAGCCTCTTCTATATTTGGGAAACATGGGAACACTTCCAGGTATGTGGGTGTACCTATATTAGAAGTGAGCCTCTAGATTTAAGGGCTATCTCACTGAATGTATCTTGAAATGTCTATCACCTAAACTAGTGAATTCTTGTGGGAAAAGAGTTAGAAGTTTTCATGAAATGAACATACTCTAAATGGGTGATACACCAAGATGATTTCCATATGACCATTGTACTTTTTGCACTAATAAATAAGGCATACAAACTAGCTTCCAAGTCCTAAAAGATTATAACATGAGTGTTTCAATATGAAGGTGAGATGTATGAAGGCTATCTAAGGTAAGTTAATCATAGGCTAGTTGTAGACACTAGGGTCATTGTATAATTAAAATATAGAACCATACACTTTACAACACTTCATATGACATGCTCAAATTTAAACTCTTGTATAAAAATGAGAGGATAAAGAGAAGAAAGGATAAAATATTATCACTTTGCATCACCATAAATCACTTTACACACTTAAATAATTGCTCATGAACTCAAAACCAAACTTGAATTAATGTTTAAATGAAAAATGCAATGTCATTCCAGTAGAGATTCACCATACATAGAGTGGAATTAGTTTACAAGAGCCAAAATGGATGCTACTTATAGAATTAGAGAGAGAGAAAAGACATTGAAGTTCAAGGGCCACTAAGACATGTGGCATGATAAGATGAGGAGTTACACATGTATGGAAATTAATGTGAGATAGACCATCCAAGGTTTGATAAGATAAATGGCCATCAAAGGCATGAAAACTCTTGATGTGGTGTATGACTCTTTTTGATTGCTTATAAAACTACGTTCATCATTTGTCCCTTTTAGAACATCCCACAACTAACTAGGGATAAACCTCATGATTACACTAAGAGGAAGGAATCCATTGTATACCTGATGAGGTCATTTGTAAAGACCTATGTGTGTGTGTGTGTGTGTGTGTGTGTGTGTGTGTGTGTGTGTGTGTGTGTGTGTATGTATATATATATATATATATATATATATATATGTATAAATATATATATATATATATATATATATATGTATATATATGTATACATGTATGTATATATATATATATATATGTATATATGTATATATATATATATGTATATATATATATGTATATACATATATATGTATATATATATATTATATATGTATATACATATATATGTATATATGTATATATATGTATATGTATATATACATATATATGTATATGCATATATATATATACACACATATATATAGACATATATATACATATACATATATATATAGACATATATATATATACATATATATATATATATGTATATACATATGTATGTATATATATATATACACATACATACATATGTATATATATATATATATATATATACATATGTATGTATATATATATATACATATGTATGTATATATATATATACATATGTATGTATGTATATATATATATATATGCACATATACATATATATAGACATATATATATATACATATATATATATATATATATGTACATATACATATATATATATATATATAGATATATATATATATACATATATATACATATACATATACATACATATATACACATATACATATATATACATATACATATATATATATATATATATATCCCTATCATTCTATGATTTATGTTCATCATGAACCCTCCATGATTGTGTTAAACATGTTACATGTGCTTTCCTAGGACTTTAGGGTTTGTGAGGTAGTCTTGATTGAGATTTAATTTTAGAATATTAATTTAAAGTATTTTCTTTGGTAACCCAAATCATATTTTGATCTTGTGTTTTTACATTCACGTGCTTGGGTCCACAAAATCTTTCTATCTAACCTATTTATCTATGTGGCATCTCCTTGCCATGTTTTTTATTTTATATTAAAATATGACCAATATCACTTTATACATAGGCATCTCATGTCCCCTAAAACTTGATCAAACTCACTCCATAGATCTCCTTAGGAGTATTCTATCCTTGACATTCAACATTGTCTATTGATCTTTGATCTGAGCTTTTGATATTTTGACACTTGGTAGCCTTATGTGTTTTTTGTGCACCCTAATATTAGTCTTATTTTAGTTAAAACTCTTATGCCATGTGGAAACCTTACATACAAATTATGCTTATTGACTTGTTGACTATATTTTCACCATTAATATCCATCTATATGGTTGATGTGAATCATTGATCTTTGATTTGTATGATCAAATGTGCACCATTGATCCACTAAACATATGATCAAATGTGGGTCATTGATCAACTACCAATTTGTCATGATTGTGACACATGTCACCATCACATTCAATCTTAGGATCCTTTGACCTATTAACTCTATTCTCACCATTAGATCTCTATCTGCATGATTGAACACACATCATTGATATTTCTTAACTAATTGACCCTAGTCTTTAACATGGATCATTGATTAGAATTTGTATATAAGAATATGTGCCATTGATTTTGATCTAAGGAACTATGACTTATTAACTTCAGTAATCACCCAAATTCCATTGATATTTGATCTGATTAAGTGAGGTTTTGACACTTGGAAGTCATGTGTTCAATTTTAAGATCCTTTGACCTATTAAATTCATGATGTTCATCCTTGATCCAATCAATCAAGGATTCAGTACTTAGTGACGTTGAATTCAATTTGAACCTAAGCCTTATGAAAGTCTATAACTTAGTGCAATTATGAATTAAACCATAGAACATAATTACACAATCCAACTTGTGTTATTTCTAGGTTTTAATATGATTTATCATACACTAAGAAAATGTCAAACTTTTTGGACACTTCATTATTCCTCCATGAACATGATTAAAGCTCTAAACACTATGACTATAGCTAGTGTTGGTTGAATATTTTATCGATTAACATACTTGATAAACAAAATAGGTCTGATCAACCAAAGTAGGAAGATTAGTCATCTAAATGTGTAGGTTTACCACATCAGAAGGGGGCTGATCTCTCCTCTCATCAAGGGGATGTTACCTATGGATATGCTATATATATATATATATATATATATATAGAAAATAATACTAAAGGGTAGGACAAACCATCCATCTCTCTTTCTTTAGAGATGATGTGTGTGGATCAAAGGAAAAACTCAATGGAAATGACAGACAACACTCCTCTTATTTCAGAAGTACTATTCAGCCAGCCACAAGAGTACTCTTGGTAGTAACAACAAAATGTAACCAAAGATGTAGTAACCAAAAAATTGAGATGTAGCACAAAGTCTCCACCTAAATTACTCAAGAGTAAGATACGAAGGATAATGAGGGCACAAAGTCGTCCCAAGGTCCTTTACATAGAAATGAAAAGAAAAAGCACTAAAGGAAATTATGGGGGCACAAAGTCTCTCCATAGTTAACTCTTCAGGACACCTTCTTGACTACTGTCACTAATTCTACTTGTTGAATTAAAGTAACAAAAAATATATCAAGTAAAAAGACATAAGAATAGTTTCCCCAATAACAAAGATATTACAGCACAAAGTTTGAAAAGTCACTTTCTTTCTTATTCCAATAACAAAATATGATCAACAATCTGAGATCAAAGTCTCAATAATGCCCTTCAATTTTGGCAGAGATTCATTTTGATTGTCAAAAAGAGATCCATTTACAATAAAAGAGTCCTTTATATAGCCTCTTCAAAAAGGACTCAAGAACAATAACACATCATGTTGCATTGAAAACTATTAAGAAGATAGGCTAGAAATTAGGGGCATCTACCCATTTGTTTTTCTCAATGTAGAGAAATAAGTCACGCTATTGAAAGTTTGCAACTTTCAATGTCCACTTGGTGATCTGATTCTTCCTTCATCATTCCTCCTTTTTAGGTTATTTGAATCAGGTCCTGGATTCAATGTGTTGTTATATTCTTTAGTCACTTTTTGCTAGCCTTGGCCTTTAATTTTTTGAATGCAATTAGGTCTATAGATTCAAAAGATCAATGGCTATTTTATGAGCTTTAAAATTGACATTCACATGCATGTCACTACATTTTCAATGGCTAGTTTAATGTCTTGAATTTGACATCTTCGGGCGCGTCACCCCTTGGTCCTTCTTCGACTTTCCTACTCTGCATCCTCTTAAAGGGAAGGTGACCCTTCAACTTTGGGGGAGTGTCCTTTAATTTGGCTGTCGAGAGTCCCCCACAAGGGCAACTACCCTTCGGGGTCCTTTGGCGGCCTTTTATCTTCGACAGTCTCTCACACCTTTCCTGTGGACTATTCCCCAGGCTTTCTCTGCAAGTATTTTCCTGTAGACAAAAAGTCTATGGAATATTTCCCATAGACAAAAATTCTATGGAAATACTTCCCACAAAAAAAAAGTCTGCATAATTACTTCCTAAAGACAAAAAGTCTATAGAATTGATTTGTCCCCTTGGAAATTTGTTTGAGCTTTCTGCCTGCAGCTTCTCTAAATTCTTTCAAACTTTTTATCCAAAGGAATTCCTTTGGACAAAATTCTAAAAGAATTATGCCTTTGTCTACCTTAAATTTTTTTTTGAAAGAATTTACCTTAACTATCTTCTTTGAAAATGACCCTTTCGAAGGGTACTTTTGTCGACCAAGTGCCCTCTGTAAGGGCACTTGTCCTTCAAGAGGCTTCTTTGAATTTTTGCATTGAATCATTCCTTTGAACCATCTAAGTGAACTGCTTGGTTGAACCAAGCCATTGAATAGTTTCATTGAACTAAGTGAGTGAACTGAAGCACAAAACCATTTGATTGAACCAAAGTGATGAACTTTGCCGATTGAACTTTGTAGTTGTGTTGAGAGCTTTTGAACCTGTTGAACCAAATGCATTGAACCTACTACTAATGCTTTTTGATGAACATTTTTAATTAAACCAAGGCACTAAACCAATACTAAAAATGACTAAGTGTTGGAAACTGATCCTTTTGATTGAAGCCACCTATAGAAGCCTTTGAACCAATAGAAATGAACCTGCTTGCAGAGTTTGTAGATTCAACCTGTAAGTCCGTAGATTTTTGAGAAGCTTGAAAAATGAGGAATTTGAATGCCCAAGACAAATTTTGAAAAGGGAAGAGACAATTTTGGTCTATATGAGCAAAAAATTTCAAATGTTGTCCTAAAAATGAGTGATATTTTTGGGGGAGTACCATTGGGCTACAGAGTCAAGCTACCGAGAAATGGAAGGCATCAAAAATGAAAATAAACAAAACAAAATAGAATTAAAAACTATACAAATGTACATATATACAAATGCAATGATCTGATACTTCAAGAGTTGAAGTGTTTTAGATGTTGCTTCTTGAGAGATAGTGAAAATAGTGTGCCATCTTGGTAAACTAGTAGGAAAACATTTTGTCCCCAGAAATAGTGATAGGCAAATGGAACTCCCCACCAAGAAACTAATTTTTTGTGTCTTCCTCTTGGTCTTTTCTTCTTTTTGCTCTGTGGCAAGATGTGGTCTTCAAACTGAAAACCATAACTCCTTACTCTCCCTATGAAGGGTTTCTTTGCCTGATTTTGATTTGTAGCAGCATGGTCCACCATCATAACTTGTTGTTCTACTAGTCTAGTCCAACACATGCTTTGATTATCAGCATCAAACCCCTGACAAACCATCAAATCATAATCTCCTTTGATGTGAAGGATTTTGACCTCTTCACCCTAAGCAGTCTTCAATCTGATCAATAGAGATATGTATCCAGCTATGGAAGAAATGTTGCCATCAAATTCCAAGATCCAAGCATCATCAGAAGCTGATCTTTTATCATATTTCTCTTCATCAGAGATGGAAGATCCTTCTTGATTTTTACTATGCCCTACTAATTCTTATAATGCCTTGTTTGGATCAAATCCTAGATTGCTAGCTACAGGACTTTCATCGGCTAAGACATGAGCATCTTTGTGGTCAAGAAGTCATTACCCCTACCTAAAGGCTCAAATAAAATTTGAGCTGCAAGGGCCAACATTTGGGTGACCATAATTTTTACCTCAGACAGGTCCGCACCTAGTTCTCCATCAATGTCCAATTGCTTAGGATTACCTTGTAGGGATTCAAACTCAGTCATTTGAATTTTAGATTTATTGACATGATCAATCATATCAAATGATTGGAATGGACTTGGAAGAGAGGATGGGAGTTCATCCTTTTGATTCTGGGAGGGGGAGGACTAGTTTACAAAGTTTAAGTAGAAGGTGTAGAGATGTTTAATGTACTTACTTCTTTGGTAATCACCGGTCCTTTGATTGAAAAGGAAGAGGGGTTCTCTGCTCAGTAATTGAAATTGTTGGTTGGGGTTACTCCTCTATCTTCTCTTTGTTGGCCTACTAGGCTGACTAATTTTGGGACCTGGTGAATACTGTGTATGATCCTTTGATTGCTTCACCTTCACTTCGAAGTTCATCCTAGTAATTAAGGAAACCAATGTGGGAGTTACCGACTGATTCTTCTAGATCTTCCTTGAAGAGATCAGTGCCATTTTCTTGCTCTAACTCATGTTGGAAATAGGAAACATGCTTTATTTCTAGATATCCAACTACTGAGTTTGTTGGAGGTGCTTCAAGGGTAGGATTCCTTGATGGGGGAGGAAGATGATTTTGTTGCCCTTGACATCTGGTAGCATTGCCTTGATATGGCTGATTAAGGAATGTCCTCCTAGGTATAACTTTATATAGAGGATCAGAAGACATAATTTGTGCCATTTGCCTTTTCAAGGCTAGAAATTCATTTTCTAGCTTTTGTACCATTAGATCAGTGGTGCCTATAAATGAATATTCAAAAGATGATGAGGTTCTATTTATGTTTGAATCTCTTCTTATCTTCCCTAATAAGATGAGATCATCTTCTACCTCAGTGGCCAAAATTTGGGATGCAATAAGATCTATTTGACCAACATGTCTCAAAAGAAAACTTACTTTAGGTAACTAATAATTAATGAAGAAGCATTTGAGATTCTCAGTTGTAAGTCAAGTAATTATAAGAATTTTGTTCCTCAATTTGTCAAATTTGGCTATGAAATCCCTCATAGGCTCATGAGGCTCTTTCTTCATTTGAGTGAGCTGGGCCAACAAGGTATGTGCATATTCTATGGGCTTAGACCTTGCTTCAAACTTGGATTTAAGTGTATCCTAGCCAGTCACTGATCCAGCTTGCAAATAGTAGAACTAGTCTGCAACAGGACCTTGTAGTGTCTCCATAAAAAGCCTAACTACCACTTCTTCAAATTCTAATCCAATAACACCACAGGATATGTTGAATGCTATAATGTGTTCATCAGGGTGAACTATTCCATCACCAAAGAATTTGGGGAGATTCTTTCTTGAACTATGTGGGAGTTCATGTAGAGGTGGAGTCAAGTTGAGAGGGCCAAAAGAGTTACCCCAAGGGCCTCGAACTACCATGATTTAATTAAGAAAAATAGAGATAATAAATCTAGATAGAGTATCCAGATTACAAAACAAAAATGGAAAAGGACTGGCTCAGCTTTAGCTTGAGGCTTGAGGCTACAAACTATGCACTCTTTCCCAGCAGCTCTAGTTTTACTAACTAGATAAAATAATGGAGGTGGAGGAAGATGGTAAGGCTATAAATGGATAATGGGTAAGATGTGAAATGGAGTCACTAGAGTCTATAATGGATAAGGTTATAATGGTAATGGGTAAGACACAGGTGATGTTTCAATCTAAAACTTGAGGTTCCAAATTGCACAAAATTATGTATATCCCTAGTGAATTCACCAAAAATTGTTGCACGAGGCTGGGAGGAAAATTTTAACAATGGGAAAACACTAGAGCAGTTCACTCTTCCATAGCAAAGTATAATGGATAGGTTATAACAATAATGGGTTGTATTCTCTAGTGGAGTCGCCAAAAACTGTTGGTTAAATATTTTTTCGATCAGTGTACTGATAAACAAAATAGGTTTGATTAGCCAAAGTAGGAAGATTAGTCATACAAATGTGTAGGTTTACCACATAATAAGGGGACTAATCTCTCCTCTCATCAAGGGGAGGATCCCTATGGATATATATATATATATAGAAAATAATACTCAAGGGTAGAACAAACCATCCATCTCTCTTTCTTCATAGATGATGTGTGCAGATCAAAGGAAAAACTCAAGGGAAATGATAGAGAACACTCCTCTTCTTTTAGAAGTACTATTCATCCATCCATAAGAGTACTCTTGGTAGTAACAATAAAATGTAACCAAAGATGTAGTAACCAGCAAATCAAGATGTAGCACAAAGTCTCCACTTGAATTGCTCAAGAGTAAGATATGAAGGACAATGAGGGCACAAAGTCATCCCAAGGTTCTTTACATAGAAATGAAAAGAAAACACACTAAAGGCAATTATGGGGGCACAAAGTCTCTCCACAATTGACTCTTCAGGACACCTTCCTGACTACTGTCACAAATTTTTCTATTGAATTAAAGGAATATAAAATATATCAAGGAAAAAGACATAAGAATACTTTCCCCAATAACAAAGATATTATAACACAAAGTCTGAAAAGTCACTTGCTTTCTTATTCCAATAACAAAATATGATCAACAATCTGAGCTCAAAGTCTCAGTAATGCCTTTCAATTTGGGTAGAGTTTCATTTTGATTGTCAAAAAGAGATCCATTTACAATAAATGAGAGTCCCTTATATAGCCTCTTCAAGAAGGACTCAGGAACAGTAACACATCATGTTGCATTGAAAACTATTAGGAAGATAGGCTATAAATTTGGGGCATCTACCCATTTATTTTTCTTAATGCAGAGAAACAAGTCATGCTATTGAATGTTTGCAACTTTCAATGTCCACCTGGCGATCTAATCCTTCGTTCATTGTTCCTCCTTTTTAGGTTAATTGAATTAGGTCCTAGATTCAATTTGTTGTTTTGTTCTTTAGTCACTTTCTGTTAGCCTTGGCCTTAAACCTTGTGATTGCATTCAGGTCTGTAGATTCAAAGGATCAATGACTATTTTATGAGCTTTAAAATTGACGTTCGTGTGTCCATCACTACATTTTCAACAGCTAGTTCACTGTCTTAAATTTGATATCTTTAGGCATGTCACCCCTTGGTCCTTCTTTGGCTTTCCTATTTTTCATCCTCCTAAAGGGAAGGTGACCCTTCAGCTTTATGGGAGTGTCCTTTAAGTTGGCTACTGAGAGTCCCCTACAAGGGCACCTACCCTTTAGGGTCCTTCAACGGCCTTTTATCTTCGGTAGTCTCTCACAGCTTTCCTACAGACTGTTCCCCAAGCTTTCTCTATGGGTATTTTCCCATGGACAAAAATTTTGCAAACAATTTCCTGTGGACAAAAAGTCTACAGAATTGATTTGTCTCCTTGGAAATTTCTTCAGGCTTTCTGCCCGCAGCTTCTCCAAATTCTTTCAAACTTTTTATTCAAAGGAATTCCTTCAGACAAAAGTCTGGAAGAATTATGCCTTTGTCTACCTTAAACAAAATTCCAAAAGAATTTACCTTAATTTTCTTCTTTGAAAATGACCCTTCTGAAGGGTACTTTTGTCGACCAAGTGCCATCCGCAAGGGCACTTGTCTTTCGAGAGGTTTCTTTGAATTTTTGCATTGAATCACTCCTTTGAACTATTTGAGTGAACCACTTGGTTGGACCAAGCTGTTGAACCCTTTGATTAAACCAAGTGAGTGAACCAAAGCATTGACCCACTTGGTTAAACCAAATGTTGAACCAAGCTGATGAACCAAGCTTTGAACCAAAATGGTTCACGCTAATGGTTCAAGTTGATGGTTCAAGCCATTGAACCAATTGAATGAACCCACCTTTGAACCAAAAGACATTGAACCAACTATTGAACCAAGCTTTGGTTCAATGGTTCAAATGAAGCCTTGAACCGAAGCACTGAGCCATTTGATTGAACCAAAGTGATGAACTTTGCCGATTAAACTTTGAAGTTGTGTTGAGAGCTTTTGAACCTGTTGAACCAAATGCATTAAACCTACTACTGATGCTTTTAGTTATAATCTAAAATTTATCAATTATAATATGGAAAGTCTAATAGTAGACTGACATATTAGATTTTTAAGAGGAGTTTGGAACATAAGGACACAACTCAAAACTATACCACTTACATTTAATGATCATTTATGACCCCTAAGTGACTCAAAATGACATAAAGACTATTTAAACCATGACCAAGGCTAAAATTACATAAAATAACATCTAATTAACATAGACACACCCTATGTCATTATATTAGGCCCTTATATGATGTTTTGACTATACGACATTGAACCATTTTGACTTGTGGTCAAAATGGTCAACATTCTTGGTGATTTTTTTAGGGTGGCTTGTTATGCCATGACTAGTTGACTAATCCTATCCATTATGCCATGGAATCACTTGTACACTATTTTGTCACACAAATTACCTTTTACAACACAAAAAACACAAATAAAACTAACAAGAAACAACACATAAGATAAGAAACTAAAAATGCACACTTTTGCTTCATGAGCAATTATGGAACACACACACAAACCAAATTAATTTAAACACAAAATAATATAAGAGAAATACCTCCTTCTAAATCAAAGGGGAAGTTTGAAAACACTCTTTCTTCATGGAATGAAATATTTAATGAGACATGTAGCCTTTTGAGCATTAGAATTGATGCCTCCATCTTCTTCATGGTGTTTTCCAACTTCATTGGCATGATGTTCAATGAAAACCAAGCAGATCCAACCAAGTTAGCCATGAAAATTAACTCTTATTAACTATAAATAGCCTTAACCTTTTCATAAGACTCCTCAACTATAATTTCCAAAGGTGGCTCAATAAGACATACCTTTTAAGTTTCCATGGTGCTCTTAATAAAGTTGTGTTTCTTTTCATCTATGAGTTATTCAAGCTCGTCAAGGAGATCCTAATATTGTTCATTATCCTTCATATAAAAATAATTTTCTACATTCTCATGTATTTGGCCCTTAATATACAAGTTTTAAGATATGACAATCCTCTCAACCTTACTCTCCTTTATGATAGAATATATTTGATATTTTGAAGCATTAAACTTCCCTTCACCATGTTCCAACATATCTTAATGTGGTATTACCTCATATCGAATATTGACTATTATTTAGGTACAACAAATTCTACCTTGGACTCATGAGACTCTTCTATGTCTGTAGACCCATAGATAACAGATTGACATACACTTTCATGCTTGATAGAACACTTAAGATCATGTTTATTAGACTCATTAGTAAACTTTACATTAGCTATCAAATATTTTTGAGGAGTCTTACCCAACTTATCAAATTCATTACATATGTCAATTAAATTTTTCCATAATTTATCTTCATCAATAAGGTTATCCTCAAGAGCTATCTCGTCATGGGCATTAGGTAAGACGTCTTTATCAAGTACTTCCTCTTTCATGTTTTCTTCAAATTTTGTATGGATAGCTGTAATAGGATCTTTAATATGTTTCTCTTCATCCAATAAGGTTTAATTACTTTTGTGTTCACTGAGGGGAGTCCCTATGGTGATATCTTCTTCATAGTCATTCATGATATCCTCTTGATCATCTATAGCTTGAGCTCTTTCCTCCTCACTTGCTTCCCTCAAGATGGGTTCTTTTTCAGGAAGGGATGAGGTGGGAGGTTGATGGATAGGCTCATGATAAGGATATGAATAATGGGGTGCGGTGGAGGCCTTATGAATGGAAGGTGGAGTGTGAGGTGAAGGAGAGATCTTGTGAATGGTTTTAGGAAAGAGGAATACACTGGTAAGCTCATAGGGAAGTGACCCTTTGGGTTGATTAGAAGGAAAACTACTTACATCAGCATAAGTTACACCTTGATAATAGCTTCCTTGAGACTTTTCAATATCATTATGTTCATTTTTAGTCTCCTTTTCTTCCCATATCCTTATCCTATCTATTGAACATTAAATTCACTTATTTACTAAGTCTATTTTTTCTTTGATCTCCCATTGAGTTCCTTCTAGATATTCAACCATCTCCAACATTTGTAAACAACTTTGGACATTACCTCTTAACCATTCCATGAAATTATTAGGGAGCACATCATACTCATCATCCCATGTTTTCATATTATCTTCATTAACTAGTAACTATGGTATTGATGTCAACAAAGACTTTATATAAGATGGAAATAATGGAGGACGATGAGGATAATTGTGGGCATTGAGACTAGATCTAACTTGTTGTAATTAAGTTTGTAATAATTCACATCTTACCTCCTTGTATATTTATTTATACTTATTGGAATACTCTTAATGTTTATAAGCATCATGGTATGTCTCGTAGGACTCATGTTGGGGTTTATAGGAAATAATTTATTGATAGGTTTCTTGGTATCCTTCCTCATAAGGTTGTCGAACAACATGATGTCTATAAGGGAATTAAAATGGAGGACTATAGGACTAACATGGTCTTTAGGATTGATATGCATTTTGATAGGACTATTGAGGAGTAAAATGTGGCTCAAAACAAGGTTAATAGTGAGGTTCATGATAGGGGTATTCACCATAGTTGTTCATATCAACCTCGTAGGTCAAATAAAAACACAACTAATCAAAAATTATAATAAAGATACCTAGGATACAACCAAAATTTCTCATTTATAGTTTCCATTGGTGTTATCTTGTTTTCTTCAAAAAATTTATTAGAGGAAATACACACCAATAATCTTTCCACTCTCTTGGACCTTGATCCCACTGGGTATGCCAGAACTATTGTCACCAAATCTTGCATTCTAGAAAAATGTATTCAAGCCTCTTCCAAATTTTGGAAACATTGGAACACTTCCAGGTATGTGGGTGTACCTATAGTGTAAGTGAGCCTCTATATTTAAGGGATAGATCCTTGAATGTATCTTGAAATTCTTATCACCTAAACTAGTGATTATTTGTGGGAAAAAAGTTAGAAGTTTGCATGAAATGAACCTAATATAAATGGGTGATATACCAAGATGATTTCCATATGACCATTATACTTCTTGAACTAAGAAATAAGGCATAAAAACTAGCTTCCAAGTCCTAAAATATTCTAACATGAGTGTTTCAATATGGAGGTGAGATGTATGAAGGCTATTCAAGGTAAGTGAATCATAGGATAATTGAAAACAATAGGGATCATTTTACACTTAAAATATAGACCTATACACTTACAACACTTCATATGACATGATATAATAACTCTTGTATAAACATAAAAGGATAAGGAGAAGAAAGGATAAAATATTATCCCTTTACATCACTATACATCACTTTACACACCTAGACAATTATTCAATAACTCAAAACCAAACTTGAATTAATGTTCAAAGGTAAATACAATGTCATTCCAATAGGGCTTCACTGTATATGGAGTGGAATTAGTTTACAAGAGACAAAATGGCTGCTACTTATAAAATTAGAGAGAGAGGAGAAGATAATGAAGTTCAAGGGTCACTAAGAGATGTGTCATGCTAAGAGGAGTTACACATGCATGGGAATGAATGTGAGATAGACCATGCAAGTTTTTATAGGGGTTACACTAGGAAAAACATATTACACACTTTTTCATTGTTACTTCAGCTATCAAAGCACTTCATCCACTCACCAGGACACCTCCATGACATCACTAACAATTCTCCAATAAATGGCTAGTGATTTATATATTAGAGTAGATCTAACTTAGTTTACTTCAGTTATGTGTTTATTTTAGCTATGTGTTTTCTCCAATAGTGTATTTGATTTAGTTATGTGTTTACTTTAGTTTTTTGTTTGATTTTCTTTCTTATTATTTTGGTTTTTACCCTTTTAGTGTGTCTTATTCCTATCCTCTATTTTGCTTTCAACATTTTATCCTAGCCTTTCATTTTCTAGAATCCATATTTTGCCTCAATAAAAAAAGTAAGGGTAAAATAGTAGAAAGAGGAAGGTCCTATTAAGCAATTTGATCTCCACCTAATTTTTGCTAATCACCTTAATGACTGGGTAGAAGCTTTGAAAGTACCATAAAAATTTGGAGAATAGAAGGTATATTTGTAGTTGAATAATTCATAGACTAAAATTAATCTCTCTTACATCTTCTAAAATTTATAAAGACTAATGATTCATAATAGAGCAAATGGATTTTAGAATAGTTACATTTTCTTGTTAAAATATATCATTAAGCACTTAATTAAACACCGTAAATAATGTGAGAGCATTGAATCAGTCTAATATTATCTAATTATTTTTAGCTTTCTAAAAAACATTTTACCCATAGATTGGTTCCCAGTCCTCAATGGATTGAACAATAAAATACATTTTCAATTAGGAATATGTAAGAACAATTGAGTTTAAAATTCCAAATCCAATGCCTTTCCTTGAAAGGTTATTTTGGTAAATCTCCATCATAGGATTTTTGGACTAGCTAGTAATGGAGTGAGGCCTTGATTGGAACCAAATGAATCTCTATTTGGGATATACATGTCGATATATAGTAAAATAATGCCCATCCCATTTCCCCTCGAAGCTATATAGCCTAATAATTCCTTCATAAGTTATAATGCTTGGTCTAATTTGAATGTGTTCATGTGAATTCAAAATAAAATTAAAATAAAACTTATCACTTCACACACTGATAGTCTTATAAAATATTTGCATTTAAGTATGTCACTTTTTATTACAAAATTTAGTGCTTTCATATTTTATAACTATGTTTAATCAAATATTTATAGACTATGTTATGCTCAAGGTTGAAAATTATAGTATAGGTTCTAAATGTTGTAGCATTTTCCCATGAAAGTCACCACTTTTTGTGGCTAACACTAATTTATTCATATGGCCACCTTCTCAATTAAACATGGTTTCTTCATTCCTCTTTCTTGTTTAGTTTCTCACTAGTTTTTTAGCCTTTGAATGTGAATGTTTGTACTATGAATTGGTAAAAAAAATTGGTATTTTTCTCATAGCATGTTGATCATTATATTACTAAAGGTCTAATCCTGATATTGAGGCATCTTTTAAATAGTTAGGGCTTTTATTTTTCTGATCTTGTTTATTTTAAGGTATTTTATATGGTTTGCCTATTTTTGCCCTTTTGGATTGAAAATTTACTAGATGATACATTATAGGTGACTTAACATACTTCATTCTAATGGTTTTTTTCCATTTTATAATATTCATTCGAAGATTTCATTTAGAGATATTAATATTAAATGTGTGAATTTTCCTAAGTTCAAAAGGCCCTCTTCCATGTTAAAATACTTTTAAATCTATTATTTTGAAAAGTTAACTTAGATCTTTGAAAAAATAATCTAACTTGTTATACGGTTTATTGCAATATTCCATGGAATAATTTGGCGCATGATTTATGGTATCTCATGTTGACTTGACTAGACATTTATAATGTTTGGATTTAGAACTTAGCCAATTTTTGATATTATGGACTCTAATATATTTTCTTAATTTTTAAGTTTCTAAGGGGCCCCTTTAATTAGTATGATTATTCTTATTTGGAATTTATTTTTAAGGATTAGTATCTTAAAATTTTTTAGTTTATGCGAATTAATTATTGGAACCATTTTAGGTATATGTTCTCACATTTTTGGCCTTATATTTCGTGTAAAAATACTTATCTATGCCTTTGAATTTTTGGTTTATTTGGGTCTCATTTAACTTGGCCAGTTCATTGAAAATTCTTACTAGTTGAAAGTTTCCCACATGTTTAAGACACATGTCTCCATCATATTTAACTAGGGACTGATCCATCCAAAAATGACTAAGTCTATGAGATTTCCCCTAGCTCTATAAGATGTGACATTTTCCACCATTATGGAAGACCATGATCAATCTATGTAGTTATCCATGTCCAAAGTATCCCATGACTAACCACCCACCATTCAATCTTTAGATTGATAGTTTTAGTTGGTCCTTATCATCCAAAGTAAAAGACCAAGATCTCTCTAAGGCTTGAGGGCCTGAGATCATGTCACATGATATGATATTTAGATCCCAAAACTCAAAGGAGAGATTGGACCATATTAATAACCCAAAGGCCCCATGATCATGCCATGTGTCAAGATAATGTTCTATCCTATAAAACTAAAAAACCTAGGATGATACCATGTGGCATCATCCCATAAACTAGAGGCCATAAAATGATGAATGATATACATCCACATGAACCTAATCATGTCATAAAACCCCATAACATAAATTTTAAGGGTGTCTACCCATAAACAAACCATCAAAACCTAGGCCCCCAAACCAATTAGATTTTTCCATGTGGTAGCAAACATTAGATTAAATTTGATGGGAGTATACCTTTTAACAAATTATCAAAGGTAAGAGTGGGTATTTGAAAACACATATATAGTTGATTGTTTATTTATAAGTTTCACATAATGGTTTATAATCTATCAATTATTTAGATCTAAATAGTCATCATTAGCCCAAATAAAAAATTTCTATTGAGCATAAATGTCTAGTCTAGTTTAATCTATGTAAATGGCCTTTATTCTAGTTGAAATATGATCTTAGTCTATGTAAAATTGAGTTTTATTTGGTATATTGATTTAAATTTCTTATAATATCCTATTAATCCTTGATTGAAGTGTATTTTTCCTTATTTTATTCCTATAATTCATCCAATGAGCTTGAGCCATTCATATTCAGCTACATGTCTTCATCACATTTATTCATAGTTCAGGGGATCATCCAAATAGTTTATAAGAGTAGAAAGGTCCTCCCATATACCATTTGATCTTCCATCAAATGACCCAAATTCATCAAGAATTCTAAGTCATTCAGTAAAATGACCAAGTATTTTATCCAATATCCTTGTAGACCATTCAATATTCCATCAAATAAATCATGTTCAATCAAAGCCCAATCATAAAAAAAATTCTAAGTCAAGGAGATCCCTAATTTCTCAATATTTTGACATATATCACCATCTCGTAATTTTGGAACTCATATAATTTTCAAAGGATCACCTAAACTTTGAATCCATAGTATCCATCCAATCACTCAAATCAAATAAATATGGGGGATAAAAACTTAGAAGGGAGAAAAGCTCATAGGTAGCCTAGGATCTCTATCATCATGCCACATGGCATGATCATGTTTGATCAAAATATACCCTAAAAAACTAGGATGAATCCATGTGGCATCATCTTATGAGACTAAAAGCATAAACCAAATGAATGAGGGACCACGACATAGACCTAATGATTCTAGCAAGGTCCCCTAGCTTAAATTTGATGTATGTCTACCTATCAAGAGAACATCACATCTATGAAAATGAATTACTTAAATATAAAATATTTATTTATTATTTCTCACATTTATTATTCATTTAATGCTTATTGGTATGCCTTTGCCTTTATAAAATGGACTTTATACTTAGACATTTATCTAAAATTTGTAGATTTAAAGGATGTCAAGTCACTACCAAGATTTAAAGAAAACACAAAAAAAATTGAAATACTTTTGAAAAATATTTTAAGTGTTGGAGATATTCAAATCTCTAAGATTGAGTGACATGGCATGATCTGAGAGATTTGAATATCTACATATCAAGTATCAAGGACAAAGTTCCCTTAAGCCCCAAAGACCTATAATTCTACCATGTGGTAGAATCATGGAAACCAAAAACTCAAAATCCATTGGTAGAACACACAAATCCCCCAAGCCTTAAAATCCTAAGATTATACCATATGGAGACATATTGGGAACCCAGGTACTCGACAAAGCATAAAATAATTTAGGGAGATCTAAAGGTTTGGTTCATCGAGATGATTCCATATGGCATCATTTTATGAGTTTAGGGCCAAGGGACAAAAGAACATAGCCCATTTGAGGAAAGAAGTAAATAAGATGATGAAAATACACATGAAAGAGATAGAGGGAAAATCTTAGGACCAAAAAGTGAGCTTGGAGAGTGGAAATATAAGGGAAGGTGAAGGCCAAGGAATGTATCAATGTGATACCAAATGGATAAGAATGTTTTCCAAGAAGTATCAAAGTGTGTTTCAAATTCCTAATCAATGTGCCTTGTCATCATAAGGTGTAAATCTTATAATTGACACTTGATATGCTTATCAAGGCCATCAAATCACTATATTAGCTTCAAATCTATTCTCATCTACTCAATAAAGTTGAAGCTAGTGTCTTAGGCATAAATTGATCAAATAGGGAAAAATTAAATGCCTAGATAACTAATAGAATTAATCAGAATGGAAATATGGTCAAAATTATTAAAAATGAGGGATAATAAGTCAGACATTAAATCTTAATGAGAGATGGTTTAACTAAAAAATCATGGGTTCTAAATCTATCATGGCATGATCTGATGGAGATCCTAATATAATATTCTACCACCCTCTACCACATTCCCTAGTCATCATTAAATATTATAACTACCCACGTAGTGGTATGAATTTTAATCTTAGTGTGCTCCATGAGTTAAAATTGTCTATATATAGATAGGTCTTTGATAAAGAAGAGATCGACACTTTACATAAAGAAACTCTATCAAAATTATAGTAAAATCCTTTGTTTATTTTAACTTTGTCTTTTGTTTATTAATGTTTTCCATTATTTCTCATCTTAAGTTCATGCTTGTGTTAGAGAATTGATACTATGTGTTTTTGTAAAAATATATGTAGCACCTATATTTTTCTCATGCTAGTCTATTTCACTTGTGAGTTATTTTTGTTTTCCATAAAACACATTTTGATTTATGTGCTTGTGCTTTAAGGTGGTTTCAAAGCTTTGTGTTAAATTTACTTAGTGTGTTTACATTTAGTGAAGTGTCTTTGAGTTAATCATTCATATTTGTGTCCTTAGAAACTTTCCCATTGAGTGGCATAAAGTTTATGTAATTTTTGGACTAAGATCTCAATGGTATAACTATGACGTGGCATATTTCAACTCGCAAATCATTGGAATTATCATGATTAGAGATATTATTTTTTCCATCCTTTACCCTCTATTTTATGTTTGTTTTAAGACTAAAATACCCTTCCCTTAATTTAGAAATTAATAAACAAAAACACAATATCAATTCATAATAAAGGCCAAGTTAGCAAGAATTCCATTCAATCAAGATATTGAGCCCCTAGTGGTAGTATTCAACTCTCTTGAAAGTTATTTCAAGTAGGATATATCATTAAACCCCATACCTAAAATGCATGACTTGGATTGATCTAAAATTAATCCTAAAATGTGAGGATGCAATTATGTTTTGTCCCCTACTTTTCTCTCTAAATGCCTAATCTCATAAGTGTTCTTGGAGAAAGATTTTATGGTGAACAATAATTTACTCCCACTTTATTCTAGTAATGCACACTAAAATTACTATATTAAAGTAGATGTGAACTTGTGTGTACACACACTTTATCTTTAGATGTGAATATTTATTTTTCAATATGACTTAATGTAATAAACCTATAAAAATTCCATTGGAAGTAATGTTTTCTCGTATTGAAAATTGAAATTTTTGAAATTTTCTATTTGTAATTTTAAAAGAGAAGACAAGTGTATTAAATCTAATTTACTTGTATCTTGGAGATGAAAAAGTGTGCATGGCCACTTTTTGAGGCACTTGGAGAAGTTCTAAAAATGTGATTGATTAAGAGTGATCAAGCCTCAATTTTAAAACTATTGAGTGATCTTAAGTTATAAATATTATATGTTCCAATTTTCATTTGACTATATAGATTACTTTGTAAAATATTTGGAGTAGAGCCAATAAATTTTCCAACTACATATTTAAAAAGTGTAACCATAAAAATTGAGTGTTACTAGACTCTAATATGTCCCACTTATAGATGAGATGAATTATACTGTTGCATATAGATCTAGATTATATTTGAAACTTTTCAACTCTTCAACTTGAAACTTGAGAATTTTGAAAAAGTAGAAACATGAGTATGAATTAATATAATGCCACCTAGATTTTTATCATGGTGAAATGTTATTTTCAACTTTTAATTTAAACTTTTAAACTTTGTCACTTTTGAAAACTTTTGAAATATTTACAGCTTTACAACTTGTAACTTTTGAATTGTTTGAAACTTGTAATTTAACACTATATATATGAGTGCACATGCATGCCACCTTCCCCCGTAATCTAAAAATTTTGAATCATATTTCCATTTTTAAATTTCATATTGCCATAAATATGAATTTTTATTTTTTCATGAGGCTTGAATGTTCTAATCAATCCTACTGTGATTACCTTATTTTGAGATGAGAGATGTAGCCTTCAAGTCACTTATATCAAAATAAAGAATATTTTAAATGTATATTGATGTCGTATCACTTTGAATATGTGAAATTAATTTCATCATATTAATGAATATAGAATTTAATTTTCATATGAATCATGTGTTAGAAAGATATATCATTGAAGTATATAAGTAATGTTTTCATGATATGAATCATGACACTAAAGCAAGAATAGAGTATATAAGTGATGCATGACATGAATCATGGAACCATAGTAAAATAGATAGAATGAATGGTATTAATCATTCCATAATAGTAAAAACCAATGGACAAGTAAGAAACATGATAAATTTTTACATAATATGTTACACATTGACTCTAGATTTGGATGAAGAGTAGGGTTGCAAACTTATATTCTTGGTGGATCAATTCAATGGTGCATGGTTACATAATCAAAATTTAAATATTTTAGGAAATATATTTCATTATGATGAGTCTCAATATGAGTTGAATATTAAATTTTGATTACACCATGTTTAATAACATATTGTATGGAGTACATAGTTCATAGTTTTATTATTACAATATTATGAGGGATACACTATGAGACATATATGTGATGATATAAAAAAGGTAAATATGAGGTACAGGTAAATATAAGTGTCATATTAGGTTCCATAGTGATGGAAATAAATTTTAATTTTCATAGATAAATTTATGCAAATGTGCAATGTTGAGTGATAAGGATATAATGGTATTGTGATTTATAAGATCAAAAGATCCATTCATGTGTTCATAAGCTTCTATAGAAGTGTTATTAATAAAGTTTTAGGTTTTGAGATATCAAATATATGGTTTTATAGGTTTTGCAATGTGATTATTTCAAACATATGATGATATCACATAGTGTTCAAGATGGCCATGTGAGTTTGTATGCAATAAAAATATGTTCAAAGATATAAGGATATTATAATATAGGAAAATGTATAAGACCATACTAGATACAACACACACACACGCGCGCGCGCGCGCGCACACACACACACACACACACACACACACACACACACACACACACACACACACACACACACACAATACATTTTCATAAAAAGTAATACAAGGATATCTATAAGTGATTTATTTAATTGAGATCTCAAGAATTATGTTAGGAAAAATATATAAGGAATTGATGAGCATAGGCCTACCTAGATCCAAGATGTAAGAGGGGTTTAAAAAATTAATCAAAGACAGGATAATGTCATTAGGTAGTAACCAAGATGTATCTAATCTAATGTCTATAAGGGTGTTATTCATTGGTTACCATGAGGTGTAAATAAAATATCAATGCATTAAAAGATAACAATATACTAATAATCATAAGTAAATATAAGCATGGATGATAATAATATAAACTATAATATATCCATCAAAGTAAATAAAAAAAAATTATAGGGTTAGGAATAATTATCTTGGGTTGAATTTTTGGCACTTAAATCTCCCCCTTATCTCAAGTGACATTGTGGGAGATATTCTTTAAGTGAAGCTCATGATGGAAATAAGAATATGTAAGTATCCTTAGTTAGGGACTCCAAATAATAGGTGTACCTTTTGGGCTCAAATTATCTTCTTGATATATTCAAAGACTTTGTGTATATAATTATTTCTCAAGTGTAATCTCCTTATCCCTAATTCCTTTTCTTCTTATTAAGATGTATTTGCATGCATGAGTAGAGAAAATTGGATGTCTTGATTTTGAGAAATGAAAAAAGGGAACTATATAAATATGGCTCAAACTCAAAAAAGCCACAAATCAAACTTATCTAATGTCATTATCCTAGTCAATGAAGTAAAAAAAATTTGTAGAAAACATTAAACATACACTACCTAATTGAAGAGATCAACAAAATGGGATATCACTCTATATGCACCTAATTTTTGCACAGTGTGATATTTTTGACATGACATTTCAAATGATGATGTAATTACATCCTAATAATACTTGATAGGAAATATATAACACCCATTCCTATTTTCCATACCTCTCCCTCTTCCAGGTCCCTCAAATCCCCATTTTTAATCCCTTTCATCTCCCTTTATCTTATTTTTAAAAATATCCCATTGATGATGGAACTACCCTATTAGGTGATGAAACTACCCTTGGGGTTATATAGCTACCCCATGTATGATGGGTTCATTACAAAGGTTGTGTAAGCCATCATGATTAACCCATTATATAAAAGTGGTCATGTTTTAAATATGGGTTGGTATCATAAATTGAAAGGGTGGTTTTGTCTCCAAGAGTGGTGGTTACATAACCACCCCTAAAAATAGGGGAAATTACATCACCATTGTCTCACATAATTTTATCTTTTGAGAAGCATTCCTTGATGCATTTTACATGATTATTGTCATGTTTCTTGCATTTTCCAACTTAATTTCACCTCTAATCAGGCCCATACCAATCCCTCTTATATTTCCATTCATTTTGAGTCCATATTAAGTTAAAATACCAATTAAACTCAGTTAAACTCATTCATATAATTTTTATAACACATAATTATACCCTTATGAGAGATTTCTTCAAGATCTATCACTCCTAGCTAAAAAAATGGAATATCCCTAGGTTGTGGGTATCCTATGATGGGGTTGAACCTCTAGAGAAGGTTGGTTCCTCTTCGTAGCTCACCTAAAATATTGATTCTTCTTATAAAATGGATATAAGGGTTGCAAATGATGACTAGAAACACAAGTAAGGTGATGCACCAAAATGAAAGAAACTCCAATTTTCTTGAAACTAACACTAAGGTATCTCAAAGATAACCATCATTCACACAATCTATTAAATTGTTCATTTTGCATCAAAATTTCAAAAACTAGGCCCACTAAATAAGAGATGAAGCATGGATAAGTATAAAAATCACACTATACCTTTATTAAAGACCAAAAAAGCACAAGGTTGGACCTAAAAAATGGTGGAAAACCTATAAAAAGGAAAGAAAAAAGATAATTAACAAGGAAGAAAACCTCTCCTTAAAGAAATCATATACAAACTGATTAGATCACTAGATGAAAGCAAGAGATAGAAATAATTTATCATATTACTTCAAAGGTTGTCCTACAAAATTTTGGCAGGACTTTACTTTGTAAAAATGAGAGTATCCCTTACAAATGGGGAAGAAAAGGGATATATAGGAGAAAAGGGAAGAGAGAGGAGAAGATAGATCTTATAATTCAATAAATGTCACTCAACCACCTTCCATGTAGTATAAACAGCATTTATATTAATTAAGCATTGATCCTATCTTATCAAATTAACCTCAAAAGGTCAAAAGGGTCCTCAAGACTTCTCATTGGCTTAAAAAGGCACTATAAGACAAATGTTTTTGAGGAAGATGATGTCACACTCCACTATCTTTGAGAAAAGTCTTAAAAGATTATAAATCTCATTTAATGCTTTGATTTGCTCCTCAACCCCCCAAAACTCCACTTGCACTTTGACACCCCATTCCACTTGGCTTCTAGAAGTCACTTTATAACATGGTTAGTGATCTTAGCATTTGATGATTTCAATTAACCCTAAAGGTTAACTTTGACTATTTTATTTTTTATGCTTTATTTTATTCTTAACTCAAATTTTCACCTCTAACCTACAAAAGATTTCATAAAACCTGAAAATCTCTTGGAATCCATTGATGGAGGTCTTCAAGCTTAATTTACCTTCCACTATCTACCCTAAAACCTACTCCTAAGGCCATTTATCACCTTAAGAACCACTTTTGTACCTGTTTAACACCTATAGGCATCCATAACATTACTATGAGGAATAAAATGAAGATTTATGCCATCTTTAAGATCTAAAACAATGGTGTAAATCTCCATTAAACTTTCAACCATTCACAAAATGTTAAAAAACTTGGGTTTTTGACCTTTTAGCTCAACACCCTATAAACCCTTGGGAATTAATCCTAGTGCCATATAATGGTGATTTAGGTCCCATTAGGAATATTCCATGTATTTATACAATGTATCTCTTTGAAGACATGTAAAAATAAGCATTTTTAGGCTATTTAGAGCCTTGTAAGCACTGACACGTGCCAAATTATCATGTAAAATAGGTCAAACATGATATTGAGAGATTATTCTACATGTTATAGGTGGTTTCCAAGTGATTTTAGGTAATTTAATGTGCTTGTGAGTTTAAAAACACAAAATTGGTTAAAAGGCTCTTTTGGTATCTTAGACAGGCATACCTTCTTGATGATTGTTCATTAAAAAAAAACCTAAATCCTATAAGTTATTTCCATTAATATTTATCCTATATACCCCTTAAAATTCCCTAAGAATCTTGGGATCTAATGTAGAAGGTGTGCAAAGATACATATGTAAAAAGTTTACTTGTGGGGTTCTACATGCATTATAGGCCAAATTATAGTATTAATGATAGTTCATAAAACTCAACCCCTCAACTAACTTAAATCCTTAATGAATTTCAATTACATATGGGGATTTAGGACATAATAAGAGAATTTGGCCCATCTCTTTAGGTAGTGAAAGATATGAGCATCTAAATAGGGGGTCAAATGGGTGTATTAGACTACATAGTTTGATTTTACTCTTTTGATTGAAATTGACCCCTCCATTATTTCTCCCTTCTTTAAAAACCTTATTAATTCCCTAAAAAATCTCATAATACTACAATAAGGTGTCATATTGTATTGATAGGGTCTGAATGAGCCTCAATGTGGTGTAGGCCTTATAGGATTTAAGGTTAGATTTAGGCCTATTAATGAGTTATAAGGATTGAGTCACCTATAATAGGTTATTATGGATTTAAAAAAAAACTTAACATTAAATTCCATCCCTTTTTACCTCCTTTTAATTCTCAAGTTTCACTTTTACCTCCATACTTCTTGGGACTGTTTATGTTTTAATGGTTATATGCCTACTTGTTTTAGCCCTCAATGTCATGTTTTTAATTGATCATAAATTTTTATTACCTATAAATAGGTTTATATATACTTAAAATCACCTCATTACCTTACAAAACCTGACATGAGGTCCAAAACCCTCCACCAAACCTATAGACCTCAAAAAATGTCTCCTAGCTTCAATGGTGATTGTCAATAGACATGAGGGTGACTGTAAAAAAACATTGGACACATAAACTCCTAAATTAAGTTCTAAACTAGTATATATGTTTATAATAACTCATCAACATCATCTCCACCAAGTTTCACACTTGGATCTTCCATATAGTGAACTGTAGATGGATTTTCCTCAAAATTACCTTAAGCTATATGTTTTGGTCTTTCTCTCTTAAAATTGCTCTCAAGGAACATTGTATTGAAAATATGAGTATTACCTAACTCAAGTATCATATGAGTAATATCAAATTAATTTAATATCAATAGATCCTAAAACCTCTGTCAAGCCCTCAAACTTCCTAAAGCTCATTTGGTTTCCTCCATAGTTGCCTACTAACTGCAAGAGGCATATGTTAAAATAGTGAGAAATTAAAAAAATATAATAAAATTAAAGATTTTATTATAATATTTAACAAGTAATAATAACCATTTTTACCAAATTTGGGTCTTGACTAGGCCTTTGAATGCCTCAAAAACTCACAAAAAAGTCTACTAGGCATTAATTGTATCTGACTGTTGGTGACTATGATAAACTAGTGAGCACTTTAAATTATTAATTTGAAATTTAAAATGGAATTAAAAGTTTTATATTTTCATAATTATTATGTGTTCCAGAAATCAAGTCTTAATTCAACTTGTAAATGTTCTAAAGACACAAATTTCTCTGAAGATTGTCCTCTTATGTTGACTGTGTATATATAATTGGGTTATGTTTTCACATTTTATCTTCTATTTGAGTTTTATAATGATTTATAGTATTTTATTGTGTCATAAAAAACCTTATTTAATTGAATATTATCTTTTATTAGTCACTTCTTGGATCATGCTACCCATTACAACAACATTCCTTATCATAGGATTTTAAAGCTTGTACCCTATCAACATTATTGTAGGTGGCCATTACATGAAATTAAAGTAATCAAAATGAATTAAACCATGATTTTTAATGTTTAATACTTATAAATTTATCCAAAACCTTCTCTCATTCCTCTATCATATTCTCTTTAAAATAATTCTCCTAGGCTTTTACACATTCATAATCCATACACAGGCATGTGTGCTTACTCTGATGAGTTAGTAGTAGATTTCATGATCTTGATAAGATTTTTAAGATGTTAAATTGTAATTTTAAACATGGATTATTTACAATTTTATCCTCTTTGAGTGAAAAGTATCTTGATAAACATCTTGAGAACATATGAGTATATCAATGCCATTCACTACCTAAATAGTTGTAGGTGGGTTTTCTTCATTGTTTGATCTTGATTGTGTCCTTGTTTTGAAACATCCTCCATGATATATAAATTTATTTCCATATTAAAATTCCATGTGACATATTAATCCTTCATTATACCACTCTACTTGAATATATTGCACTTGAAGATAGGCCTTCCCTTTTATATGGTTGTAGGTGCTCTTTTATGATTCAATTGTTTGTAGGGGATATTTTAGGTTATGAGATAATGTGTTAGGTTTAAACACACCTAACCATATCTTAGGAAATTTGTGTAAAAATAACAAACCATCTTCTTTCCTTATATCCTTGCCTCCTAGACAATCCATTTCACAACTCTATCTTCATACAATGCATCTCCAAAAGGTGTAGAGTGTACCTTTATACAACTCTTATATATGGAAAACCAATTACTTTATTGGTTTTCCATATATTATAATTTATCCACTTTGATAAAAAACCCATCAACTCTATATTCATACTCATATCTCAACCTCTATATAGCATCTCTTAGCTACTAGCCTTTTTTCTTATGTTTTCTCTTTGTTTGACCAATCTACAAACTTTCTTGGATATATAAGACCTTAATTGATCAAAATTTATCTCATTTATGATTTTTATAAAGTTTAAATCTATAATTCCTTGTCTATAAGGTACTTCCTTTGTTATCATCCTTTCAATTAGGCCTCTTAAGCCATATCACATACACATAGTACTAGTATTGTACTGTACAAACCTATCATTAACCTGAAACCTTTATAATCTTCTACAGGGCATCAAATAACACTATAATATGATGTTTCATGTAATTTTAATAGTTATAATGAAATTTATGGGTTTTTTTTTGTTTTGAAACACTAGTTAGGATTAGCACCTAGACTGTGCAGGCTGAGAACACTAAAAAATCAATATATTTGGTTATGTGTCACTTCAAAAGGACAAAAGACCTTCCAAAGGTTTGTATTTACTTTCTCCACATTCTCAAATATGTTATAATCATGGTTCAATCCTAATAAATTTGAAATAACTCAAAATAGAGAGTTATGCATGCTTTTAGGAGATTGTGTAAGGGCTAAGAGAAACCAATTTATCCTACCTTTGTTTTGAGGTTACTTCTAATAATTTAAAGACATTTAAAAGGTATAAAACAATAATAAATACCTCAATAAAAACCTTATAACCATTTTTTTAACACATCAAAGCTTAAAATAGAAGAAATTCATAGTTTTGTGTCTTGTATAGGACTATGTAAGGTATTTCATGGGTTTGTGTACATTCCAAAAGGTTACCAACCTTATAATGATCATTATCTATACTTATCCTCTTATAATTTTATCTATATTCAATCCATATAAAACTCATTCACTTTATCTTAGCTTACATTACCTTTATAACATTCTAAAAAAAGGTTCTATCTTAATACATAAGGGTTTCTTAACTATATGCATATGTATCTTACATATATAAAACCAATTCCTATATTGGTTTTCTATATATTATTTCATATTTGACTTGATCACACCCCCTCCAATCAATAATAAATATCCATAACTCCTTTGCAACTAATTTTCATTTACTTCTCTACTTGTTTGTACATGATTACTAACTTTAGTTGCATTAGTTCACTATAGGTGGATTTTTTTAAGGGGTCATTGATGTGTTTAAGGGGTTGGGTCCTTAATTGAATCTTATTAAATTATATCCATGATATATATTTTCACCCCTCCTATAGTCTCAACACATCTCCAAATCTATTTTTGAATATTTCCTATTGGAAGCCTAATAGGTATTGGTTGTATTTGACCTTTATACAGACTATCACCTTCAAGTTAGACCTAATGGGAGAATGAATCATCATCCTTGGCACTTTTGGGTAAATTAGAAATTATAATGAATTATTCAAAATCTCTTAAGATTTTATAGTCCATTACTTTCTCATACTAGACACCTTACACACTTTAGCTCTCTCCAAACATCAGATATCATTGTAAGTGTAATTATGAGTCTCGGAGTCATGTAGGTTTCATTATGCCATAATGCATGATCTCAATTGATTGATAACATATTAATTCTATGAAACTTCCTTGAATTTAAATTAGATCATTTTCTTGTTTATATAACATCATGTTATCTTGAAATCTTCAATATCACTCATTAAGGTGCTAACTTGGCTCAAGTCACTATGTTTGATAGTCTTATAGGTAAATTCTCATACTCATAATTGTGTTTCACTTCCTCAACTAAATTTGAGTTCATAATAGCCATTATATTCATATATTCATTTATTGAGGCCATGTTTCATCCTCAATCACTAGAACACTTATGTTATCAATCAATTTGCATTTTTAGGCTTCTTTTGGACTGAGTACCATTGTGCACACTATAGATTTCTAGTTACCATTGATTGAATTGAAAAATCATTCAATATCCTTCCCTACTTTACCAAAAAAATTATCATTATCTTTACATATTTCTACTAAGTCCAAATTATATTGGCAAGATGATTTGTTTGGCCTAGGTTCTCATAGGCATCCTCATAACATGAAATTGTGTAGGATTAAGACTGACTTTGGAAAAATTAAGGTAAAGTTGCCTTGAAGCAAATTTTATACTTTGTATGAGGTGTATGAGTTAAATTAATATGTTTATGGGACAAAAATACCACCAATATATTATTCACATTCTGAAACCAAAGATAAACTCTTCACATGGATTCAAATCCCTGTAAGGTGCCCCCAACCCTATCTCAAAACTCTGTCTATGGGGAAACCTGCAACCATGTTCTTCAACATAGAAGACCATTAATTTAAATGAAGTGCATAAGTGTGTATAACTAAATAATGGATTTTAAACACTAAAAACAAATGTATTTAGAGTGAATCTAGATGATCTATACATTATGGATCTTTTCAAAGCATGCATACCTTGCAATCAATACTTCAAAACTCTGAGACAACTTCAATCAAATAATGAACATATTAGGAAAAGCCTTAGAGGATTAACATATCTCTATATCATGGAGGAATTATACCATCATAATGAGGTATTTATGTCAATATAATCACTCTCATTACCTTAAATCCCACTCCTTTCTTAAGATATAGATTTAGACCATTATTTTCACTCCTCAAGACTCCAAGCAATAGAATTCATCAAAGCAACCTATACACTAAAGCCTTCTTATTTAAGTAAAATTTACTCATGGGGATGAATTAGTAAATTAAAACACCATGAAATTGATTTAAAATAATTTAAGAAACATAATCATAATCATTCTTCTCCATGATATCTTGAAGCAAAGAAACAGAAAAAATCATGGACCCTATCTAGATGAATAGGCTATCTAGACACCCTTACATTATTAGTGATTATTCATAACTATGGGGAGATTAAATATAAAAAATTTCACAAATTTTAAGGCCATTAGGTTACCTATCACTTTCTAAAATGTGTTGGCCCAAATCTCTCTCTTCTGATCGTATCGAGTGAAAACCTATGGCTCTCCTAAAGCTGTCTAAGACTACCCAAAATGTTTCTTCCTTAGTATGAAGAATAATAAGCCTATATATGAAATAAAGAAATTGGGAATTTTTTTATGTGGTATAAATTACCTTTCCTTCCTTATGAAAACCTTTTTAATTTCTTGGAGCTCCATTAATGGCAAAAAAACCTATTTCATGCCTAGTTTGCGGTTAATAGGTTTTCCTTACATTTGTTGGTTATTGTGTTTGTATATAAGTTTATATTCATAAGATGGGATATTATGAACACCATGGATTCATTAATATGATATTTTAGATATTTTATTAAGCAAAAAATCAAAAATATGCTCAACCAAAGATCTAAAAGGCTCAAAAATGATTTTTTTTGCTCCCAAACTCCTCTCCTCAACTCCAAATGGATTAAAATGGAATTTAACATGTTTAAATAGGTAAAACACACCATAAGTAGATTTAATTAAGTCAACATCAAATTAAATTCCTTAAAAGGTTACTTTTTCACTTAGAATTTCTATTTAGAAGGCTCTCAAGTCATCTAATGCACTTTTGAGGGTCTTTTGGGAAAATTAGCTTCTCTAGAAATAATGTTTTACCCATTATAATCTATAAAAAAAATTCAAAACCTCATTCTTACCCCTAAATTCTCAAACACCCTAGAACCTAGTTATATCCTTCACTTGCAGTACTAGACCCATTTCTAGGCCTTTTCCTTAAAATCTCCAAAGACAACTTAAAACTTGTTTAAGGTGTTTCAAAAAATTGAAAGGGACATGAGGTAGGGTCATGAGGTTTGTTTTCTCTTTCCACCATTAGATCATCCACTGCCCTAAGACTCTATACAACTCCTCACACCACACTAGGACCTTTTATAATATTACACTGCATCATCAAGTTAGGACTAGAAAGAGACTAGTCATGGGGGTAAAAAGTCATTGAATGGTCTAGGAGAGTGGCTTGGTCCATCTAGGAAAATTTATCATATGTAAGACATTTTTTGTCAACCATTTTGGTGACCTCCTAGGATTTCATGCCTATTTATACAAAAAACTAGTTACCTTAGTCTATCTATTGGGCTTATGAGGTCATAAAGTCTTTCTTAAATTGGTTTTAAACTAATAAAAAGGATATAAAACTTTTGATTGAGACTCTCAAAATAGAAAGGACAACCTAAAACAAAATAACAATGTGCTCAAATCACTTAGGGAAGGTAAACATAGTGATAGGGAAATGTGAACAAGGTACTTGGAAGAAAATTAAAAAATATAATCTACTATATATAAGGCTAAAACCTCCTTTTAGTAACAAGGATTTAGATGAATCCCATTGACTGGGATGGGTAATACTTCTCCATAGAGATGGGCAAGCTGAAAATCATTATGTTGTTTACATCCATGGATCAATAAAGGGCCACACCACAAGATGTGAAACTTAGCATCATTGCCTAGCCTGGCCTTACTTGAATCTCACTTGAGGATTAGATAACCCTCCTTAAAGTTTATTATTATGGATCTCTTTTCAAAGGATTTATTGACTTGAACTTGACGTGATTCCATTGTCTTCATTGAAAGATCCCTCATTTCTTCAAGCTTCATGATCTCTGCCATCCCCACACTCATAATTTCACTCTCCATCAACTCAAATTGATGGGATAGATTCAAGGTAGTTAACTCAAAAGAGATGGGAAACTTTGATTCCCTCCCATATACTAGGACAAATGGTTAGTTTCCAATGGTAACCTTGGAAGTCACTCGATTATCTCATAAGGTTATCATTAACTTTCAATGCCACAAATTTTGGTTCTCCTCCATAGTCCTCTTTATTGTTCTAATCAAGTTATTATTCATTAACTCTATAAGTAAACTACATTTGGGGTATTAATTGGAGGATGTGCTAAGGTATATGACCAACCAAAGTGCCTATTCACTCGCCTTCATGTCAATAAATGCTAAGGCATTATTTGAAATGATGGTTGCTAGTACACCAAATCTTATCACTATAATATCATAAAAGTCTAATACTACTATTTCATTGGATTATTTTATAGAAATTTTCTCTACCCACCTGGTGGATTAATCAATCATAGTGAGTACCCACTTGTGTCCTCCATTTGAATATGGATCGATAATTTGTATAAATTCTAGCCCCCACTACATGAAGATTTGCTCTAGCTAAATAGTATTAAGAGGAAGGGATATCAACATTTTCTTACCTAAAAATAAATTTTTTGTCACTTTATCATCCATGCATATGTATATTTCAAGAGACTATGCCAATAATAACTAGCCCTCATCACTTTTACAATTATAGTTATTAGGGCAAATTGACCTCCTGTAGGTCCATCATAGAATTGCTCAAAGAGTCTAGTCACTTAATCATCACCTATTCATATGAGTAGCACCCCATTGAGGTATTTTCTAAAATAAACCATTAATAAAAGCATAAGTTATGGACTAAAGTCTAAAGTATCTTCTCTTTGTTTAATGCATACCTTAAGGACACTCACCTGTTAGCAAGAAATTTGTCATATCCTAGACCCAACTAGTGTGAGGTAGAGGTGCAGATATTTTTAAGTTATCTTACATCACCAAAACAACCTCTTTATCTTATTTAAGGTTAGTAACCATGTGTTCACATAAGCCTTTACCTTTTACTAGCTTAGTGAATTTGATTTCTATGTCATATTCCATTACTCCTATAATCTAACTATCCCTCTTCTCATTCAGATCCTTGTTGAGAAGGAAGTATCCAACCCTAGGATGAGACATGATAAGATATATTTTGTTATTGGATAGCATAGGATTAAAAAAATTCAAAATTTGCATAGCTACAAGGACTTCCTTTTTTATGAAAGTGTACCTTTCCTCATACCCTTCAATCCCTTGGCTAAAAAATGCAATTGGTTGTTTAAACCCTTCTCCATTATTTTTCATCAACATAGCTTACATTTTATCAATGTTGGAAAAGTCATACATTATGAAATATTTTGAGAAATCAAGATTCATGAGTGTAGGTGCTTGAGAAATAGCTTGTTTGATATCTTCAAATCTTGATTTGCCTGTTGTTGTCAAAGTGAACATCTAATTATTCTTCAACATAATAGTGATATGTTTAACCAAGATTGAAAAACTAGGTATGAACCTTCTCAAAAAGTTTATCTTTCCAAGAAAACTTTGAATTCCCTTCTTATGCTTAGGCAAAGATAATGCCAAGATTGCACTTATTCTATCAGGATTAGTGGTTAGTCCCTATTTTGAGATAATATGCCCCAAAGTTTTACCCTTATGGATATAAAACAAACACTTTTTGGGATTCAATGAGATCCCATACTCTATACACCTTTCAAAGATCAACATCAGGTGGTCCAAGTGTTCACTAGCCTTATTAGAGAAAATCATTATGTCATCCAAGTAGACAAGCACAAACTAATTGAGAAAATATTGGAAAGCCATATCCATGGATCTTTGAAAAGTAGATTAAACATTTTATAGGATAAAATTTATCTTCTTATAATCATAGGTGCCCCACTTTATGGTGAAGGAAATATTGTATTGGTCTTCCTCTCTTACTAGAACTTGGTTGTACCCTAAGTACCCATCTAAAAGAGAGAAATGTTCAAAATTAGTAACCATTTTAAGGAGTTTCTCCATGGATGGTAAGGGGTAATGGTATTTTAAATATACCCTATTCAAGTATTTAAAGTCCACACATAACTAGATTTTACCATTCTTCTTTCTCACATGCACCAGGTTATCTACCCATGAGGAGTACTTGATAGGAAAAGTAATATTAGACTCAATAAACTTGGTTAAACCTTTTCTCATTAGCTCTTCAATCTTTGGGTTGATTTTCCTTTAATTATACCTAACAAGCTTGGTGTTAACCTCTAACTCTATGGTGTGTTAGGCTAGCTTGGGGTCAAAAGCTCTTAGATCACTGTACTTTAAAGTAAAGATATCTAAATATTCCCTACAAATATCAATAAATACATGATTTTATACCTCATTTCTCACTTTTCCAAGCTTGATAAGCTTATCCTTGAAGATGAGGAGTCTCTCATAGTTTTCTTCATCAGTAGACATAACTGATTTATCTCACCTCATGTGATCTCCTTCATGGAAAAGACCCTCAAGGGTGACCATCCCTTTAGGAAGTTTATTTGAATTTATCTAAACATTTTTTCCTCTTACTTATGCTAAATTCTACTTTGGTTTGTTGAATAAAACTTTGCCTCTTTTTGTAGAAAACAAGAAATCTACTTGTCACTATCAAAGACTTGTTAGTGAGCCTCATTATCTAGAACTAATCATCTCACTATCACTTTGACATTTGATCATATTTTAGACATATTAAAATAGTTTTGGATGTAAAATTTATCCCCTAATACTGCCAACCTATTATCATGTTTATTTTTCTCTCTTGGAACTATTTGGATATTGAAGTCTTCAAGTATGTCCCATACTTTATGTTTGTAGGACTTCATTAAGGGGTTATTGGCTACATTTTGACCTCTTACCTAATGTATTATCATCTCACTATCCTTGTACACCTATAAATAATTTATTCCCCTATTACTAGACCATTGAAGACTATGGATGAGGCCTTTATAATCAGCTACATTACAAGAACAACTAATTTATAACCTATATGATGAAAAGTATTTGTCATTGGAAGGTGATATTAACATTACACCTACTTCTTGATTACTCTTTGATACATCAAAGAACATATTCCATAATCCACTAGTATCCTCATGTGTCCTAGTGAGGTATGACATGAACTCATCGAAGAACATATCAGGTATCCCCTCAGGATGAGTGTTTAGTTCTTGACCAATAAGGTGGTCTTATTTATCTATAATGGTATAATTAATGTTTGGGATACTTAGCCCATAAGGATAAATTTTAAATTATTAAATATGATCAGATTTGATTGACATATTGGTCTCATACCTTATGATAAAATCCATATAGGACCAATCTATTGCTAGGTAAACCCCAATTTTAGCTATGAAGTCTCTAGATAAGCATATATCAAAGTGAGGAGAGACCTCTAGAACCACTACATCTTAATCCACTAAAACACTAGGGTAAGCATGAAGGTTCAATTTTAGACCTTTGATAATACTAGCTAGTTTGGTAGAAGATCCATCAATCTTCAAAACTCCCTTAGTTTTAGGTTCATACTTTAAACCAAGTTGATTTTCTATTGACTTTGACATCGCTAGAGTACTTGCACCATTGTACACCATGTAGTTGTGTACCAAGGAGCTGCCAAATATTAAATAAAGGTATAAAGGAGGAGGTTTCACCACTTTATTTGGATTCCCTTCATTTTATTTGGTTGTGTTAGTGAGAACTACACTCTCCTTGCTTGGTGGCTTCTCTAAAACACTAATCTTTGACAAGCCCTCTTGAATCATATCCACCTAACTAGGAATAAAAATCATGTCCCACATTATAACACTTGAATTGAATTATTCATTTGATAAAACAAAAATTATGTGCAACCACCAACCTTCACTTTTTCTTTGAGATCCATTACTATGCTCTGAACTTGTGAGTTTTAGGGTACAAAGGTGTTTTCTTGGTTCTAACTTTTTTGAGTTATTAAAACCTTTGGGATAGTAGTAGGCTCATTTAGATTTGATACTAATAGAGTAATATTTGAAGATTCTTTATTTTATTCTTAGCTTCCCTCCATGTTCCTTATCTTGAACCTTGTGTTGGCTACCATATGAATGTTTTCTTGGCTAGAACTAGTCTATTGATTGAAATCATAAAACTCTTCATGTTCATAGTTAACAATTGTATCACCCAATTAGTTTGGTCCTTCAATAATACATTATCCTTTATTAGGATTTTATAGTTTGGTCATCATATGCACTTCTGTATTCTAAGCCATGAGAGCTTGATTGAACCCATAGATAGCACCCTATTACCACTGGTCATTGAAAGCATGATTAAACTAGGTATTTAAGACTAATTTGATTGAATGATTGATTATAATGTATAAAAACCTCACCTTCTTGAGAATTTTTTTTTATAAATAGGGAGCAATGTATTGGAATCACTGGTAGCATTAGGATTGTAATTATTTTACCTAGCATAGTTGGGTTGTCCTTGTCCTTGGAAATTTTCCCTGAAGGGTGGCCTATTGGCTTGGTAAGACTATTGAGTCTAATATGGATGATTATAAGGACTATTATATTGATCTTAATTCCTATTTACATTTACCAATTGATTTCCCAAGTTTGAAACATTTTCTTGAGTTATTAAAAGTCACTAAACTGATTAGTTGAAGCTTTATCTTATTTTGGTACAAGTATGGTAGTAAGTGTTAGTAAAGTAAGAATGGAAGAAAGGGGAGGAATGATAATAGGATGTGGTTTAATCTTGGGAAATAAGTGAATAGGTGGCCCAAGTGTAATATTTTCATCTTGTATTGAGCTATTCTTTACTCTGATTGCCACCTCATAAGCATTTGATAATGTGTTTTCCCCCATAGACTATAATATCATTATTTAGATCTCTTAGATAGTATATGAAAGCATAGTTAGGATTAATCCTGATAAAGATTGGAATCTTATACCGTTTCTTTTGAAACCTATTATTTAAATCTTACATGACTTTGTGAGGATCTCTCTTCATTATAGTCAATTATTCTATAAGTGATAAATGGCCACTCTTATCTTCAAACCTCTTACACAAAGCATCACTTAAATAGTCCCATGTTGTGATATAGTTAGGAGAAAGGTTCCTATACCAATCCATGGCCTTGCCCTTGAAATATATGGCCAACAACTTGAGAGCCACATTTTATTCATTGATGTCATGGATATTGTATAAGTTATCTATATCTCTGATGTGTTCATAAAGGGTTATAGAATTGTATATTATGAATTAAGGAACACTTTTAAGGGAAGCCACTAGGATAGGGTCATACTAATTTAGGTTTAAAGGAATTTGACCTTTGAAATCCATAAAAGGCAAATCTCTAGGGATAGCCATGGTAGTGAAAGGGTCCAATAAGGATTTTTTTGTAGAGGTAGACTTGGAAATTCATTTAGGAGGAAAGTTTCCCAAGTAGGGATGAGTGTTAGTAAATCTCAATCTTCTTATTGATTTTAAAGATAATTCAATAACTTAAAAATCAATACCTCTAGAATCTAATCTTGTAGTTACCTTTGGCATGAAATATAGGTACTATTATGCCACTTAAAATTTGAGTGTTCATGTGATTCACCAAATGTTTACAGTGTGGATGCAAGAGCTGATACAAATGGATTAAGACTAGCATCAATATCAATCCATATTCTTTGAATGTTGTCCCACTAGGCATACCAAAGATTATTGTAGCATAAAATTACACCCTCATGAGAGATTTATTTAGGATCTCACTCCTATTTATAAAATGGGAATAAACCCAAGTTTTGGGAACCCTTTGATGGGGTTTAACCTCTAGATAATGATAGTTCCTCTTGGTAGCTCACTTAAACTATTAATTCTACTTGGAAATGGGATATAAGGGTTGTAAAGGATGACTAAAGCCACAAATAAGGTGATGTACCAAAATTAAAAATACTCAAATTTTCATGAAACTAACACTAATATAGTTCAAAGATAACCCTCACACAATTTCTTAAACTGGTCATTTTGAATCAATATTTCTAAAAATAGGCCCACTAGACAAGAGATGAAGCATAGAGGAGTATAAAATTCACATACTACCTTTAATGATAACTAAAAAATCACAAGTTTAAACCTACAAAAATGGTGGAAAACCTATTAAAAAGGAAAGAGAGAACGACAATTACCAAGGAAGAACACCTCTCCACAAATCAGACATACACACTCTAACTAGAGCACTAGATGTAAGCAAGAGATAGGTAAAATAGGTTATCTTATTACTTCAAAGGTTGTTTTAAAAAAATTTGACAAGGTTTTTCCTTATAAAAATGATAGTATCCCTTATAAATGGGGAAGAAAAGGGATATATAGGATAAAAGGGAAGAGATACGAGAAGAAAGCTCTTAAAATTCATTAAATTTCACTCAACCAACTTCCATGGGAGTCTCAACAACATTCAAATTAATTAATCAATAATCCTCTCTTATCAAATTATCCTCAAAAGGTCAAAAGGGTCTTCAAGCCTTCTCATTGGCCTAAAAAGGCACTAGAAGACAAAAATCTTTGAGTAAGATGATGTCACACTCCACTAGCTTTAAGAAAAGTCTTCAAATAATATAAATATCATTTAATGTTCTAATTTTATCTTCAACCCCCCAAACTCCTCAACTTTCACTTCTACACCCAATTCTACTTAGCTTCAATAAGTCACTTTGTAACATGGTTGGTGATCTTGGCATTTGATGCTTACAACTAACCCTAAAGGTTAACTTTGAGTGTTTTCTTTTTTATTCTACATTTTGTTCTCAGCTCAAATTTTCACTTCAAACCTAAAAAATACCCCATGAAACCTGCAAATCCCTTGGACTCCATTGATGGACATCTTCAAGCTTGAGCTACCTTCAAATAGCTACCTTAGAACTTATTCCCAAGGCCATTTATCAACCTAAGAACCAATTTTGGACCTGTATAAGGCATTTAGGCATACATAAAATCCTATCAAGAATAAAATGATGATTTAGACCACCTTCAAGACCTGCAACAATTGTGTAAATCTCCATTAAACTTGTAGTCATTTACAAAATATCAAAAAAACCTAGGTTTTTAAACTTTCATCTCAGCAAGGTACCTTAGAAACATTTAAGAAGGTATCCTAATGACATATAATGGTGATTTATGTCTCATTATGCCTTTTCTATACATTTATACCATTCCTTTCTTTGAATCCTTGTAAAAATAGGCATTTTAAGGCTATTTTGGGCCTCCTAAGCACTCACACATGACAAATTATCCTAAAAAATAGGTCAAACATGATCTTTATATAGTCCTTTTTATGTTATATATGTTTTATAAGTTATTCTAGGTAATTTCATGGGCATATGAGTTCAAAACCCCAACTTGGTCAAAAAGGCTATTTTGGCAGCTTAGATAGGCCTACCTTCTTGATGATTATTCATAAAATATATAAATACATTATATAAATTATTTCCATGAATATTAATCATATATACCCATTCAACTTCCTTGATAATATTGGGCTCTCATGTAGAAGGTGTGAAAATATATGTACATAAAAAATTTACTTGTTGGGTTCTACATACGTTTTGGGCCTGCTTATAGTCTTAATGATAGTTCATAATCACAATACCATAAAAAAAACTCAATCCTTAATTAATTTCAATTAAATATTGATAATCAAAACATACTAAGATCATTTGTCTTAACTCCTTATGTAGTGAAGTATTTGAGCATCTAAATAGGGCGTCAAAATGGGTATCTTGGACTGAATAGTTTAAGTTTGATATTTGGAATAAAAATGACTCCTCCATTATTTATACATGATTTAAAAACCTAATTAATTCCCTTTAAAATATCATAATACCTCAAAAAGGTGTCACGTTTCAATGATAGGGTTTGAATGTGCCTCAATGTGGTGTAGGCCTTAAGGATAACTTAAGGACTATTACTGAGTTTTAGGTCTTAAGGAACCTATAATAGGGTATTATGGATTTAAAACCATTTTTTCACATTGATTTTCGTCATCTTTACCTTCCTTTCAATTCTTAAGTTTCACTTTTTCCTCCATACTTTTTAGGACTATTTGTGTTTTAATGTCTACATGTCTACTTATTTTATCCCTAAATGGCATGGTTTTCATTGAACATGGAGTGTTATCACCTATAAATATGTTTATATATACTTAAAATAAATTTCTTACCTTAAAAAACCCCACATGAGGTCCAAAATCCTCTTAAAAACTTGTATACCTCAAAAATGGTCTCATAGATCCAATGGTGATTGTCAATAGGCATGTGGGTGACTGTAACAAAATAGAGGATACTTACACTCCTCAAGTGACAGCATTAGCTTAAACTACCTATTTTGATCTTTCTATCTTAAAATTTCTCTCAAGGAAATTTATATTGAAAACTTTAGTATGAAATAACTCAAGGAGAATATGAGTAAAATCAAATTACTTTATTTTTTCCTTAGAAATTTTTAATGGAGCCTAAAACCTCTGTCAAGCCCTCAAACTTCTTAAAGCTTGTTTGGTTTCCTCCATGGCTGCCTGTTGATTGTAAGAGGTTTGTGCTAAAAAATTGAGCACTTATACCATTTTTATGAACTTAAATACTATATGATAGGATTTAAAAAGTAATAAGGACAATTTTTACCAAATTTTAGGTCTTGACTAGTCTTGTAGATGCCTCAAAGATCTAAAAAAGACTCAAAAATGTCCACTAAGCATTGACTATATTTGACTATGGGTGACTGTGCTAAAATAGTGAGTAATAGTTTAATAATTTTAAATTTAAAATGTCATGAAAATTTTTATATGGTCATAATTATGATGTGTATGAAAACTTAAATCTTAATTCTAGTTGTAGATGTTCCAAAGACATAAATTTCTCTCATGATTGTCCTCTTCACTGACTGTGTGTATATGATTGGGTTGTGTTTTGATGTTATATCTTGTATTTGAGTTTTAATATTATTGATAGTATTTTATTATGTCATAAAAAACCTTATTACAATGAATCTTACCTTTGACTAGTCACTTCTTGGATCATGTTACCCATTACAACAACATTCCTCTTCATAGGCTTTCAAAGCTTGTACCCAACCAACACTATTGTAGGTGGTCATTGGAGGAAATGTATTTTAGTTAGATATATTACACCATAAATTTGAAACTTTAATACATCTAAATTTATCTAAAACCTTATTTCATTCTTCTATCTATCATATTCTCTTCAAACACTACTCTTAGGCTTTTACACAGTCATAATCCATACACAAGCCTATATACCTACTTTGATGAGTTGGAAGTAGATTTCATGATATTGACAAGGGTTTTAAGATTTTAAATTGTCATTTGAAACATGTGTGATTTTAAATTTTATCCTTTTTTAGTGAAAAGTATCTTGAACTGCATCTTGAGAGCATATGAGTGTATCAATACCATTCACTACCTAGTATGATTGTAAGTGGGTGTTCTTCATTATTTGACCTTGACTATGTCCTTGTTATAAAAAATCTTCCATGATATATAAATCCATTTCACACATTATTTTCTCTATGAAATTTTCATGTGACATATGGCTCCTTCATTAGACCATTATGCTTGAATATCTTACACTTGGAGATAGGCCTTCCCTTTTGTATGGTTATCGGTGCTCATATATGTTTCAATGGTTTGTAAGGGATATTTTAGGTTTTCATTGTATGGATTATATTTATATATACCCAACCATATATTAGGAAATTTGTGGAAACATTCCAAACTATCTTATTTCCTTTTAACCCTACCTCCTAGACAATCCATTCCATAACTTTGTCTTCATATTGTGCATCTCCAAATGGTGTAGAGTATACCTTTATACAACTCCTATAGATGGAAAAAAATTCCTTTAGTGGTTTTCCATATAGTATATGTTATTCACTTTGATTAAAACCCCATCAAATCTATCTTCATATTCACATCTCAACCTCTATATAGCACCCCTTGGCTAGTAGCCTTTTTTCTTATATTTTCTCTTTGTTTGACCACTCTGCAAACTTTCTTGGAGATATAAGACCTTATTTGACCACCCTATATCTCCTTTCAAGTTTCTATAAAGTTTCAAGATCTAAATACTTATCTATAAGTTACTTATTTTGTTACCATCCTTCTAATTAGACCTCTTAAGTGTTATGAGCCCGTGATATCTCTTTTATTTGTTTGTTTAGTAGTTGCTATAGACACATATGATTTGTAAGTCATCCTGTGAGAATTTTGTTTTATAACACATTCATGGGAAATAGTATTTTTCTTATTTTAGAATTTGTGTGTGTGTGTGTGTGTGTGTGTGTGTGTGTGTGTAGAGGCAATTGAAGGCATCCACAAAATTATTGCATAGAGGTTTCTCAAAGGAGATTTCCCCCTCAAAGTGGTATGTGATCAATTCAATATTTTCAAGTTTTCTTTAGATTTAATTCATGTTATTAATTATTTTTGTTTGCATATTTTAATTAATTGTTGCAAGACAATCCTCTCATCTGGTATCAGATCACTTTTTAGGGCCACAACTTTTTTTTAAACTGTACATAATTTATTTAGAGTTCTTTTTAGAAATTAGTAAGTTTATTATTTTACATAACTCTTTTCTATATCATAATAATAATTTTTAGATCAGGGTAAAACTTGATCACATAAATATTGGAAGTGTTTGGGTAAAATCCCTAAAACTCACTGTGAAGAGTAACATAAGAACCCTAAAGTAGTTAGCCCATTAAGAAGACTTGCTAGTAAAATGGGCAATGGCCCCTTCTTGATTGAGTAGTTCCTATCCATGAGGAAAACTAAGAGTTGTCTCAAAGAGATAAATTTATGGCTAGAAAAAATTTGGAGTGCAGTACTCACTTAGATGACATTGGTGGCTAGAGTAAAAATCTTAAAACCCTTAGGCAATTATTGAATCTTTGGGCCCATTTCTTTCAATTTCAAAACATTTTTAGCAAACTCAGAATATTAAATCAATAGAGTATCCACAAACTTTTAAATTAGTTTTAGACATATATTTTATAGAACCTACAATTTATAAATTATCGATAGAGTCTCAGTAGACTCTCAGAGGACTTATCATCAAACAAAAAACTAGAAGTGTTTTTTTTTTTCTTTTTTTTGTAATATCTCTCCATCTGTAACCTTGTTTATCCTAAAAATTTACCCAGACACCTAAAATTCCATCCCTTACATTTTCTTCCTTCAGGTCCCATATCCCAATTCCACTCTTAATTCTAATAAATTGTAAATTTCATTTTTATTGGTTTTGCCATAACTTCTATTTTTATCTATTTACCTTGAATTTTTTTATGTTCATCATATCATTCTACTCCTTTGTCCCTATTTGGACAATTTTATAATTTTTCCATTTTCACTCTTAAAATTTCCCTCACCTTCATCAATCATACTCCCACTATGCAAAAAATTTATTAAAATCCCCTTTACCCCTTCCATTTTCCCCCAAATTCAAAACCTTCTTTACTAAACATGTTTTAACTCTAGTTTTCCCATCCATAGACAAAAAAAATCTATTAGTCAGGTCATGGTATTAACCTGAATAGGAGAAAAACCCATGGAGGATGAAATTTTTGACCTCAAGTCCGACATCAAAGATCTCGATGAAAAAATTCTTGGCCTACATCTGAAACATACCACCATGATGACATCCAGAGTCTTATTCCAACACTACATTTTATTCTTCTAGTAATTATCATGGGCCAAAGATGAATTTTCCTTGATTCAATGGTGCAGATCCAAATGGATGGATCTATCAGGCTTAACAATATTTTAGTTTGCATAATACTTTTGATGTCAGCAAGGTTCCACTTGCATCTTTTCACTTGGAACTTGAAACCCTTCAATGGTATTTTTGATATGCCAAGGCTCATGAAGAACCCATATGAATTGATTTTTGCACCCTTATTTTGTAACAATTTATCCCTACCACTTTTGATGACTTCATTAGAGCACTCACTAAACTTCACCAAATAAGAATAGTGAGATAATATCAAACTAAATTTGAAAAACTAGCCAATCATACAGAGGGATTATCTAATGAATTCTTCAAGAGTTGCTTTGTTAGTGGACTGAAGGATGTAATTTGATCTAAGCTTAAAATGTTCTAGCCCAACATGATGATGGAAGCCTTAGGATTTGTTATGTTGGTAGAGGACAAGATCGTAGCTCAATAGTGATTTAAATATAATTTTGTTCCATTAAAAAATATATCTCCATAATGATCTCAAACAATGTCAGTCACTAGAACCACTCTTATTAAGTGTTTGACTAAAGTAGAGATGCAAGCCCATAGAGAAAAAGGACTATGTTATAACTATGATGATAAATTCACTCAAGGACTTATATGTGTTGAGAAAAATTGCTACTTATTGTATGTGAACTCTCTACTAGAAACTAAAGATTGAGAAGATGTTCAAGATACAATATATGATCTAGAATATGCTCAGTTGATGTGGTACCTACTTATCAAAAAGACCAACCAGAGATCTCTCTCTATACTTTAGTAAGATTTACTACTCCAAAAACCATGTGGGTTGGGGGTTACTTTAAAAATCTCCCTCTCACAATACTCATTGATTTGGGTAGCACTCATAACTTCATTAACCCTTGAATCACCAAATAGGCTGATTATTTATCCTTGTTCTAAATTTAAAGTCATGATTACTAATGGGGGCACATTACCTTGCAAAAGGAAGTGTCACAATGTGTGTATCTCTATTGAAGATTATACCTTTCACTCTAACATGTTTGCCTTTCCCTTAGGTGGATGTGATGTTTTTTTGGGAGCCTAGTGTTTATGCACACTTAGACCCATTTTATGGAATTTTTCTAAAATTTGGATGCAATTTTTAGATAATGGGTAAAAACACACATTGAAAGGATCACAACCTAGATCTCTCAACATCATAAGTTCACATCAATTTGAAAATATTCTTAAGAATAACTCACATGGTGTCATTACCTATCTCCATTCCATTCAAATACAACCCTAAATAGTCTTCATTACTCCTTTTGACCTCCAAACCATTCTAGAAAGGTATGCATGTGTATTTGCCAAACTAGTGGGATTGCCACCTTCATGACTAAAAGACCATCATATTCAACTCCTTCTAGGAAATGTTCTTCCCAACATCATGCCTTATCACTACCCATTTTAGCAAAATACTAAGATCAAGATGCTCATTCAAGACTTACTACAATAAGGCATTATTCACCCCAATACCAATCTATATTCTTCCCCAATTCACTTTGTTTGGAAAAAAGATGGTTCATGGTGTATTTACATTTATTTTCATGCACTTAATCACCTCATAATCAAGGATAAGTTATTGATCCCTATTATTGATGAACTTCTTGATGAGATTTATGGCACTCATTTTTTTCCAAGTTGGATCCCCACTCTGGATATCACCAAATATGGCTTCATGAGGATGATATCCCTAAGATAACTTTTCACACACATGATGGTCATTATGAGTTCTTAATCATTTCATTTGGACTCACTAATGATCCTTCAACATTCCAAGCAATGATGAATAAAATATTCTAGCCCTACCTACATAAATTTATTTTGGTCTTCTTCGATGATATCCTAATTTATAGTAAAACATAGTCTGAGCATCTCCAACATTTAGATCTCACATTGAAACTTCTCTCTGACCATCATCTTTATGCAAAATAGTCCAAATGTACTTTTGGCCAAGATGAAGTTGAGTATCTTGGGCATATTGTTTCATCCCAAGGGGTTCAGGTGGATCCTAAAAAAATAACTACTATGATAAATTGGCCACATCCTCAAACACTCAAGAGCCTCCATGGTTTTTTTGGGCTAATCGGATACTATCACAAGTTTGTTAAAGATTATGGGAAGATTGTAGATCCATTGATAGCTATGTTGAAAAAGGATGATTTTAATTAAATAGAAGCTACTGAGTATGCATTTGAAGCATTAAAATAAGCTATGTGTACTATACCCATTCTAGTTGTGCCAGATTTTATGAAGACCTTCACTATTAAGAGTGATGCTTATGGAAATCGATTGGGTGTTTTTCTCCTTCAAGAAGGATACCTAGTTTCATTCACCAATAAATCCCTTTCTAGTAAGAATTTAGTACTCTCTACTTATGAGAAGGAAATGATGGCCATTTTACATATAATATAAAAGTGGTGGCCATACCTATTGGGTAATCATTTTTGCTTCAAAATTGATCACCGAAGTCTGAAATATTTCTTAGAACAATGGATGTCTACTCCATCACAACAAAAATGTGTCAACAAACTTATGGGTTATAACTATAAGATAGCTTACAAGAAAGGTAAAGATAATATTATTGCTGATGCTTTATCTCGTACATTTATAGATCTAGCTTCCCTTTCAGCTATTTCCATACATATTCCAAATTGTTTGGAAATTGTAAAATAAGGGTATGTCAATGACTCCTCTTTATCTCAAATCATTTAATAGCTAACCACTAACCCCTCAGATGTACCACATTATTCCTATGATGGTGCTTCTCTAAGATACAAAGGTTGTTTGGTGCTTCCCCAAAGAATAGATCTACATCAGGTTGTATTCTATGAACTCCATGCTTCTCCATACATAGGGCACTTAGGGTTTCTCAAAACTTATGGGAATGATGTAACTTAATTTTGAAGGGAATTAAAAATTAAATTCAGTAGATGGTGGATGAATGTGATACATGCCAGTGTAACAAGGGTGAAAAAACATTCATCCCTAGGTTGATCAAACCCTTGCCCATCCCTACCAGGATTTGGATAGATATTTATATGGATTTAATTAAGGATCTCCCTAAATCTAGAGGTAAAATAGTGATCTTGGTTATGGTTGATTGCCTCTCCAAATATAGTCATTTTTGTGCCATCATCCATCCTTATACCACCTCCATAGTTACATAAATTTTCTTATACTAGATTTTTTGACTTTATGGCATTCCTTCATCTATTGTCTCTGAGTGTGATGTAACATTCACCATCCATTTTTGATGGAACTATTTTGACATACTAGCACTCAATTAAAGATAAGTTATGGGTATCATCCACAAATAGATGGATAAAATAAAATTGTCAACAAATGTTTGGAAATATTCCTCTATAGTTTCACCTTAGAATAATAATATCAATGGGTAAAGTGTCTCCCTCTCATTGAATGGTGATACAATACCTCCTACCACACTTCAATGGAAATGACTATATATGAATTAGTTTATGGTCAAGCACCCCCAATATTCCTTCCATATAACCATAATAGTTCATCAATCCAAGTAGTCAACACACTTCTTTAAACTTGGGATTATATCTTTAGCACCCTATAGAAAAATCTTCATATGGTGTACAATCGAATGAAACAATAGGCAAATCAGCACCATTCTAAGTGCACTTTTCAAGTAGGTGATATGGTTTTTTTTCACCTACAAGCCTACAAGAAATCCTCCCTAAAAATCAAATGGAATCATAATCTAGCCCCAAAGTTCTATGGGACCTATAAGGTTATTCAAAATATGGATTAGTTGTTTATAATTTGGAGCTCCCACATTCTTCCTAAGTTCACCAAATATTTCATGTCTCTTGTCTGAAGAAAGTTATTGGCACAAACATTAGAGTGTAGACTATTTTACCAAAACTAAATAATGAAGGATCCATTCTTCTTAAATTAGAGGTAATCTTGGATAGGCACACATGCTAACTTCACTCCCACTCCATCACTGAGGTTTTCATTCAATGGCACAACATGCAATCAGAGGATGCAACATGGGAACCACTATTTCATATTCAACACCAATACCCACATCTAAAGCTTTGAGAACAAAGCTTTTTCTAAGAGGGAGGGGATGTTATGAACCTATGATATCTCTTTTATTTTTTTGTTTAGTAGTTTATATGGACACATATGCTTTGAAAGTCATCTCGTGAGCACTTTGTTTTGTCCCACATTCATGGGAAGTACTAGTTTCTTAGTTTAGAATTTATATATAAGTGTTGAGACCATTGAAGGCATCCACAAAATTATTGTATAAATCTTGATCAAAGGAGGTTACCTCCTTGAAGTGGTCTATGATCAATTCAAGATTTCCAATTGTTCTTCAAATTTAATTAAGGGTGCTAATTCTTGTTAGTTGTGCATTTTTATTAATTATTGTAGGAGGATCCTCTCATTAAGCCCTATCACATACCCAAAGTACTAGTATCATACTATATGCATTGATCATCAACTTGGAACCTTTATAATCTTTTAGATGGCATAAAATAACACTAGAATTTTATGTTTCATTCAATTTGACTAGTTAGAATGAAATTTATGGGTTTTTTAGTTTTGAAAACCTAGTTAGGATTAACACCTAGATTATGCAGGCTAAGAGCACTCTAAAATTAATATCTTTGGTTATGTGTCACTTAAAAAGGAAAAAAAACTTAAAAATATTTGTATTTACTTTCTCCACATTCTCAAATAGGTTATACTCATGGGTCAATCCTAATACACTTGAAATAACTCAAAACACATAGTTTTGAATGTTTTTAGGAGACTATGTAAGGGATGAAAGAGACCAATTTATAATACCTTTATTTTGAGGTCACTTCCAATGATTTAAAGACCTTTCCAAAGTTTTAACGGATAAGGTCCACCTTCTTAAAAACCTTATAACCCTTTGGTAAACCCATCAAAACTTACAACACAATAAATTTAGAGTTTTGTGTCCTATATAGGACTATGTAAGGTATTTCATGGCTTTGTTGAAAGACCCCAAACTAAGATTGAAAGCAAATAAAATTGATTTCCACTACTTACAGCATTCAATCAATTGGACAAAGATATAAAACCGAATGTAACTGATACTATAGCCCCAAATGTCATAAAATTATTACAGATTGGTCTCAAAACCCAATTATTATAACAACAACCAAACTAGAAATAAAAAACTTGGGATTGCGTGCTCTCGGCCTGCTGTGTCCAGAAAACATAGTCACCGACATCGGTCTCTGAGGATGCCGACATCGGTCGATACCTACCGCCATCGGTCGTCTAAGGGCGACCTCTGCCTGCGTCTGACTGCCTGATTGCCGGCGTCGGTAGATAATCAGCCGATGTCGGCCTATATGCCGATGCCGGTCTCTGTATAACCCTGCAGCCGAACTGTGCCCTTTCCTTTCTCTGACCCTATTGGTACGGCCTGGTGCCGATCTATCTATCCGTACAGATTTCTGTACCCAAACCTGATATGCAAATAAAATATATAAATCTGGAACCTAAACAATGAATAAATACCTGGAACCCATTTGCATAGGCTGAACCCTGGTATACTCTGTGAATGGCCTCTGAAGCTCCCGAATTGACCAATATGCACAATCTGGATTCCGTCTCGAATCCACCTCTGACAAAGCACTGGGTTTTCATCCAACTCCTTTCCAATCTACTGAAGGGTTTCATCCTCAGAGATTCCAGCTGAATCACCGATTCAAGCTTCTCAGAATAATTTTGCAAAAGAAGATATTAGATAATGCAAATGCTTTGCTTTCCCCTTCTTTTAAAGCCTTCCAAAGAAACTTCTAAAAGAAGTTAATTTTATTTTCATAATAATTTAATTAATTAATTAAACCATTTTAATAGAAAATTGGGGACATTACAGTCATCCCTTCCCAGAGATTGCTTGTCCTCAAGCAATTCGCTCTTGATACCCAATACCAACTACCTGGATGCCATATTAATCTCAAAAATTTGCTAATTCTTCTGTCAGAAACACCAGGCTGGAAAATATCTGTGACTACATTCACCTTGTTTCTCCTTGAGAGTAGTGTGATAATCCTCAATATGTAATTAGCAAATTCACCATCACATACCTTAGACTTAGAAAAGGGCCGCTGCGCTACTCTGATTAACAAACTCTCACAATCCCCATAAGGATGTAGACTTATAATTGGAAAGGAAAATGCCTTGCAAAAAATAGAATTAGTTACCACATCATCTATAAAATGAGACTCCATCCTGTGGGATGACCCCTCCTTAGGTCCTCCATCTTGCTCTGCCTTCAAGATAATCTTCCTTCCCCCAGAAAGGAATTCTAACTGCATACGGCAGTGATCAATAATGTAGCGCCCAATACCCTGTAACCACTGCATGCCCAAGACCACATCATTATCCTCTAAAGGAAACACATAAAAATCATTGGTCAAAGTGTAATTCCCTATCTGAATGCTGAGCCATGGAATCCGTTTGGTACAACCCAATACTGCACCATCTGCCACCTTTACCTTGAAACCACCAAACTTCTCATACTGTAATCTACGCCTTCCCACTAACTTCCAGTCAATGAAGTTATGTGTAGCACCTGTATCTACCAAGCTCACTACCCACTTACCCTCAAGTGTACCTTTCAACCGAAAGGCATGAAAGTTAGGATAACTGGAGAGAGTAGCCATAATTGCTTTGGCTGATGCCAAAGGCTCTGGGGTGTCTAACTCCAACTGTATCTGATCTTGCTCAATATTATCCTCAATGTCCATATCAGGGACCTCCTCATCTCCACACTCTGAAGTTACCTCAATCAGATGAACCTTTCCTTTACCCATGCAACGGTGGCCTGGCTCCCATGGGTCTTTGCAGTAAAAACATAACTTTTTCCTCCTCAAGTCATTCCCAGTCTCCTGATTCATCCAAGGATTTGTAGAGGATGGCCCTTCTTTAATTTGTGGTGTGTTGGCCTTCTGTATAAGCCGAGATTCCGTAGCTATTTTCTTATCACCCTGATAAGAAGTGGGAACAGTGTCCAGTCTCAATGTCACATCAATGGCATCCTTAAGAGTGGCTGGTTGGAAAGCACGTACCAGTCCCTTAAGTCTATCCTGTAATCCCTCAATAAACAACATCACACTCCGTCTCTGAGGCATATCAGGTACCATAACTGCAATACGTTGAAACTCATTAATATAAGTTTCTGCGTGACCACTCTGTCTAAGATGAGCCAACTCCCTGTAGTAAAGTTCTGTATCCTTACAGTCAAACCGTGCAATAAGTCTCTCAGTGAACTCAGCATAGGAGTGAACTAAAGCATGATCCTGAGTGACCAATCCATGGTGCCACCAATCATATGCGATCCCCTCTAGATGTAATACCGCAAACTGAATGGCTTCACGCTCAGGCATGGACCTCAAAGAAAGATATATGTCTAGCTTGTGGACCCAAGCTCTTGCACTAGTCTCTCCAGAACCATTATATGAAGCCAATGTAATCTTCCCTGTAGCTCTATTGAGGTCATGATTATGCTGCTGCTGTGGTGGCCTATTACCCCGATCTCCCCTGAGTCTAGCCATGTCTCTACGCTGTGCACAATACTGGGGAAAAGGAAAAACCTCCCTAACCTCTGGGGGTAAAGCTCTCCATTCTGCTGTCGCTACCAAAATAGACTCTTGGAACCCCATCTCTGGTGGTTCCACCTGTACTAGTTGTCCACCTGGTACAAACTGAGGCAGTAATGGTCTATTAGGAGTGGGTGTATGATGATGATGTCGCCTAGAGGAATGACGGGAGCTCCCCACTGAAGAACGGGAATGGTGACTATGCTGACTGGAATGATTGGTATGATCACTACTAGTCACTGAAGCTAATCTATTCCTTCTTCCTCTGTGTCTATCCACCTCTAAACTCTCCATGGTATCCTGTAATCGGTCTAGAGCCTGAACAATCCTGGGCTAGGTAGTGATGAGGGTCCTCATCATCTCCCTTTCTTCTTCATCCTGGTTTCTATGGGCATTCCTCTGTTCTTCGGCCATGATAGGTGGCTATCCTAAACCCAACTCTCGCTCGTACTGAGCTCTACTTCGTGTAAAATATCTATGGCTTCTATCAAATCTTCCAGGATGCATAGAAATAAAATAGTTTTACCCCTACAGGCTGGCAAGATGCATGGCTCTGATACCACTGAAAGATCCCAAACTAGGATTGAAAGCAAATAAAATTGATTTCCACTACTTACAGCATTCAATCAATTAGACAAAGATATAAAACCGAATGTAACTGATACTATAGCCCCAAATGTCATAAAATTATTACAGATTGGTCTCAAAACCCAATTATTATAACAACAACCAAACTGGAAATAAAAAACCTGGGATTGCATGCTCTCAGCCTGCTGTGTCCAGAAAACATAGTCGCCGACGTCGGTCTCTAAGGATGCTGACGTTGGTCGATACCCTGCCACCGTCGGTTGTCTGAGGGCGACCTCTGCCTGCGTCTGACTGCCTGATTGCCGGTGTCGGTAGATAATCGGCCGATGTCGGCCTATATGCCGATGCCGATCTCTGTATAACCCTGCAGCCGAACTGTGCCCTTTCCTTTCTCTGACCCTGTTGGTACGGCCTGGTGCGGATCTATCTATCCGTACGAATTTCTGTACCTGAACCTGATATGCAAATAAAATATATAAATCTGGAACCTAAACAATGAATAAATACCTGGAACCCATTTGCATAGGCTGAACCCTGGTATACTCTGTGAATGGCCTCTGAAGCTCCCGAACTGACCAATATGCACAATCTGGATTCCGTCTCGAATCCACCTCTGACAAAGCACTAGGTTTTCGTCCAACTCCTTGCCAATCTACTGAAGGGTTTCGTCCTCAGAGATTCCAGCTGAATCACCGATTCAAGCTTCTCAGAATAATTTTGCAAAAGAAGATATTAGATAATGCAAATGCTTTGCTTTCCCCTTCTTTTAAAGCCTTCCAAAGAAACTTCTAAAAGAAGTTAATTTTATTTTCATAATAATTTAATTAATTAATTAAACCATTTTAATAGAAAATTGGGGACATTACATTTGTGTACATTCCAAAAGGTTACCAACCTTAAAATGATAATTATCTAGACTTATCCTCTTATAATTATATCCATCTTCAATCCATAGAATACTCATTCACTTTCTCTCAACTTACATTCCTTCTGTAGCATTCTAAAAAAGGGTTTTGTCTTAATACACAAGGGTTTCTTAAATAGATGCATAGGTATCTTATAGATATAAAACCAATTCATATATTAGTTTTATATATATTAATTTGTATTTAAATTTATCATACCCCATCTAATCAATAGGAAATCTCAATAACTCCTCTCCAACAAATTTTCATTGACTTCTTTACTTGGCTATATAGGATTACTAGCCTTGGCTGCATTAGTGAACTGTAGGTGGATTATTTAAGGGGTCATTGATTTTATTAAGGTATTTGGTCCTTCATTAAATATTATTCAATTATCTCCATGATATATATTTTTTCCCTTCCATCATCTCAACATATCTCCAACTCTATTTTGGAGACTGCTTATTGAGGCCTAACATGTCTTAGATGTATTTGACCTTTATACGGACTATCAACTTCAAGTTAGACCTAATGGGATAATTACACATCATCCTTGACACTTTTAGGTGCATGAGACCTTCTCATTTATTCTTCCAAGTCTCTCAAGATTGTATAGTCCATTACCTACTCATACTAGACACCTTGCACACTTTAGCTCTCTCCAAACATAAGATATCATTATATGTGTAGTTCTAAGTCTAGGAGTCCTATAGGTTATATGATGCCAAAATGTATGATATCAATTGATTGATAACATCTTAAGGTTACAAAACTTCATTGTTTTCAAATGAGATCATTTTATTATTTATATAACTCCATGTTATCTTGAGATATTCAAGATCACTCATTAAGGTTCCAACTTGGTTGTAGTTCACTATGTTTGATAATGTTTTAGGTTTTTTCTCATGCTAATAACTGCATTTAACTTCCTCAAATCACTTTAAGGTCATCCTAGCCATTATATGCATATATTAATATATTGAGGTTGTGTTTCATCTTCAATCACTAGAACACTTATGATAGTAATCAATTTACATTAGACCCTATCTAGTTGAGGTTGGTATAATACCTTTTGGAAACATCCTCAAAATCATTATTCTCCATGATATATTTAAACAAAGAAATAGAAAAACATTAGACCCTATCTGGATAATAGGCCATCTAAACATCCTTGCATTATTATCAATTATTCATAAAGATTGGGAGATGAAATATAAAACCAATACCATAAAGTGTAAGTACATTAGGGTCCCTATCAATATCCAAAATCATTTGGCTCAACTATCTCTTTCCTAACCATACCGAGTGAAAACCTAAGGCTCTCCTCGAGTTTTCTAAGACTACCTAAAATAGTTTTTCATTAACATGAAGAACCAAAAATATTTATATGAAATATAACACTTTTAAAATATTTTATATGGTTTAAATTACATTTCATTTCTTTTATAAACCCTCTAAAGTGCTTGGAACTCCATTAATTGCAAAAAACCTATTTCATGCCTAGTTTATGGCTAATAATTTTTCCTTGCATCTATTGGATATTATGCTTAGATATGATTTAAAAGGCCTAATATAGTATATTAGGGACACCATTGATTCTTTCATATGATATATGATCTCCTATATTAAGCAAAACCTTCAAAAACATGTTCAACTAAAAATTTAAAAGGCTAAAAATGTATCTTTTTGAACCCAAACTCCTCTCCTCCACTCCAAATGGCTTGAAATGTCATTTAAAATGTCTAAATAGGGATAAAATTACATAAGGAGGTGGAAGGAATCCAAAACCAATTTGACTTTCTCAAAAAGGTTACCTTTTCACTTAGAAATTCTATTTAGAAGGCCCTCAAGTCATCTAATGCACTTTTGAGCATCTTTTTGGAAAATTAGATTCTCTAGACATAATTTTTTACCCATTAGAATATCTGACACTTTATTAAAAGCTCATTCCTTCCCTTGAATTCTCAAACACCGTGGAAACTAGCTAGATCCTTCACTTGTAATTCGAAACCCATTTCTAGGCCTTTTCCTTAAAACCTCCACATTCACCTTAAAATTTTTTTAAAGTGTTTCAAAATATTACATTGGACATAAGGTAGGGTCATGAGGTTTTTTTATCTTTCCAAAATTGGTTCATCCACTACACAAGGACTCTACAGAACTCCTCACACCACACTAGGCCCTTCCATAATATTGCATTACATCATCAAGTTAGGACTAGAAAGAGACTAGTCATGGGGGTAAAAGGCCACTGAATGGTCTAGGAGAGTGGCCTGATTCATCTAGGCAAAATTTTCATATGTAGGCCAATTTTTACCATATTAACCTCCATTTATCGTATACAGTTAATCCAAATTTGGCTTGATTTTGGATCTTAAATTTGTAGTAGAGATTAAGAGTTTTGAAGCCTTTATAGCGACATCCTGATATAATTGCTTTATAACATTTTTTTTATTCCTTTAATTTTCAAATACATAATTCTATATAGGGATATACATCTTTATAATAACCAAGTCTTTACAAATATTGTCTTCAACCATCCATAGTCAGTTGTTCTACATTCAAAGTTTTGTTTCTCTTCTTCTTATCCCATTTTTGATAATCATTAATTCATCCTCCTTGTTAGTGAGTTACATTGGGTTAAGGAGCTAGCACACTGAGGACCAAAATACAAAAAATATTGTACTTTTAATTGGTCTACATCAGGATCAAGTTGGAGGTTCTTAGTTTAGACTTATTTAGTATATTATATTAAATTATCCATCATTATTTTATTACCTTAAATTTTTATTTTTAGAAAAAATCAAGTTTTGATATAAAAAATATTCCTCTATCTCTTTCATCCTTTCATGAAAAGAATAATTAGCTTATTTGTTTTCATGTATTCATTCAAATAGATTATTTCATAAAACAATCTTGCATCTAAAACCTAGGTGAATTTTAAATAATATACCATACATTTCCATCTATTTCAATAATTAGTTTTTTGGTTTTTAAATAAGTTCTTTTCAGTCTCAAATAAGTTACTAGTGAGTAGCAAAACCATAGACAAACCTAGGTGAACAAGGGGTGTTATTGTGATTCTAATTTAAATTGTTTTAAATTAATTAATAATATTTTTTTAATTCATTTAATCATAGAAATTATAATCTATATCATTCATTTATATTTCAAATTCATTGTTCATAACTACTGTGTAACACCTAAAAAGGTTAAAAACTTGTTCTTGGCTTGTTTGGGTCAAAGAAAACTCTAGGAACCTCATAGTATTATTGTTTGGAGATTAGATAATTTATTTAATCATTTTAATGATAATATAACATAGATTTAATATTATATCCACTCACTTATCATTCAAAAATCATAAAAAAACTTCATATATCTTACATCCAAGAAGGTTAAAATTAGCATTAGCATAGCTAGAATAGATCTCTATTTTACTTTGCATACATTAAAAATTAGTTGGAAAATTAAAAATAAGTGTTTTTTAATTTAATTTAAATTTGTTTATTTATTTATACTTACATTTTTTTCATTTTAGTAAGCACCTAGTTTTTATTTCAGACAAAAATTCATAAAACAAACAAAAAAACAAAAACATTTCCAAAATACTTATCCAATCATACAATCCAAATAAAACCTTGCTCATAAAAATATATCACAACACAATAAGTCCCCACATAATCCATCTAAATAATATCATAAGATTACACTTGTCCTAATCCATTTTGGATGACACTTCCTAAAATACCTATTCTTGTCAGAGAAGGTTTGTCTCCTATGGTTAGGGTACCTAGTCCCATGGTTAACATACAGTTTGATATCAACATCAAGCTTAGGAGAGAGGTTTTCCTTTCCACCCCAACCCCCCACCTAATTTTTAATTATTTTAATGACTTGGAGGAACAATAATAAATTCTTGATCTACCAATCATTGTCCTTCCACATAATAGAGGTCAATAATATAATGTGATATAAGCCTATATCTTCACCTTCACCCCTTTCCTTATTCTCATTGGTCTACCCTCATCCTATATCATTCACATTTATGGATGAATTTGACTATGCATATCCAACCTAACATATTTTATCTCATATTATAATTTATTTAACCTAATTTACTTCATTTCCCCAAGCCTAACATCAATCATGAGCTTTTACTCCTTTAATCTTAGACATTGAAAGACCCTAGAGATCTATTTATACATAAATTTACATTCTCAATGAGCACCATGATGTTGTAAAGTTATTATAGTTCCATCATAATGACCCCTTACCACCACCCATTTCAAATCCCATTCCACTAAAAACCATCACAATCTATATCCCATCCATTATATTAGCTACCTTGACCTAAGCTCAGGGAGTTGACTGCATAGTTTAGTGTGTGTTATTCTCATTTACACAAATTGGTGAACCCGACATGAACAAGTTCCATATTTTATGTATTCCTTTTTCTCTACCTTATTATTTCTCCTTTCTCCACTTTCCCTGCTCGTTCCATTTATTTTATGGGTATTCATATACCCCAATAATATGTCTAGATAGGACATAGGTGGATCTCTTTGCCTAAATGGATATAGGAGAAGCCAACTTAACTCTAGTGAGCCATCATTGGTGATTTAGAATAAACCCAACTTTAACACCAAAGTATACTACCAATTATATATAAGAAGCCAATTCAAATCTAGTCATCCATCATTGGTGAGTTGAAACAATCCTAACTTCAACGACAATGTAGACTACCAATTATATGATTACTCTCATCCTAACACCCAAATTAGGAGTGGGATATGTATTTAATGTAAAGTTAATATGATCTAAAATTTAATTCTAGATAAGATAAATCACACTACCCCCTCCACTTATTGGTACATTTAGACAATTGAGGTCATGACCAATATGGATCTGTTAGACCTAACTAAGGGGTCCCTTACCACACAATATCACTAAAGAGGGTTCCAAAGCCTCTAGTAAATCAATACCACATAATAAACCTATTTAGGTCCTATTTTTTCTTATGAAATTAAATGACAGTAAATTAAATCTAATCTAGTGATCACCAAAGCATGTAACAAAAAATGTAGGTTATAAACATAAAAATATATGCAAATAAAAACTCTACTCAAGTTAATGTAGAGATAATCCTAATGCATGGAAAGAGAAACATATTCATAAGATAAAAAATGCAAATCTATCTACTTAAATAGATATGAGTAAGATTTAGTAATACTAACCTTGATGATGAACCTATCGAGCCTTGATCTCTCCCTTGGCCAAGGTGCTTTGTAAGAAGTTATTGTGGTTTGTAAGGAAAACAAAGATATGTTAGCTCTAGGATACATGAATTCTCCTATGCATCCAAAAGACTTCTCCCATAATATAATATTCTTCTATCCTAGTGTAGTGTGAGACCCTATGTAATGGATCATGAAGTATAATGTGTATTAGTAGATGCATAAATAAATGATTAACCCTATCTTTTTCTCTATGAAATGGCCAAAAATATGTGTTAAATATCTGTATATAACCCTAAACTCTTCTAAAGTTTTAGTCAGTGGATTTGGTTCAATTGACCCTATTATTTAATAAATAAAGTAGTTAGGCTCTAGACTAGGTCAACTGAGGATGACCTAATCTTGTAATGTGCTTATATTTTAAGATTAGGGTTAACCTAAGCTAAATTTGTCTGGTAAATGTAATAAATTGGTTTTGGATTAGGTAAGGGATATTTGAAGTGGTGAATTACTTGGAGGAGTTTGTAAGGGAGGGACATGTATAGGAGAGGTTTGTGTTGGTTTATAGTGGTAGTAAAGGGGACAAAAATATTGTGAATTACCAATGGTATTCCTATACCTTTTTTTATGCACCCTTTAAGGCATATATACTTATATATTGAGACTCAATAGGTTCTTGCAAGAGAGAAATCATCAATCATTGATAAAGTTTAAAAATATTCTGTGTATACATATACCCCACTCTAAAATCATCACATGTCACATAGTTGTAACATGGGATGGTGATTTAGGAAAAAAACATAGAAACATAAAATGTTAAGCTAAGTAAATTGTAATAAGAATTGAATAAGATAAATGAAAGGATATAATTTGAAAAAATACAAACCTTTACTTACCTTAGTGATGTAGAAGAGGAAATAAGTAAGAGAAATGTGAAGGTGTCAAATTTAGGGAACATTAGGTGAACCTCTAAAATAAGCAAAAAATTTAATTTTGTGTGAAATATACATGTAATATGTGGAAAAATTCTTTATGACATCAAGATTCTAGAACATCTTTTAGTTTGGAAAAATAGCTAGTAGAAACAAAGTTATGGGCAAAAAATAGAACCTAATTATAAATAATTGATAAGTATATAATTTAAAATAGTAATTATAAATAAGGTGAAGCTTAATTCATTTGTTATTTTTATTATTCTAAGAAAACATTGCTCTGATAGACCTAATTCAGCCAAAAAAGAAACTATGGTGAAGAGATCACAACTTCAATGTGGAGGATCCCTAGTGGCCAGAGCCAGTGTATCATAGGTAAGTGATGCATTAATTTTAAATTTTTGGGTAATTTTACTTGAATTTTAACTATATATATAAAAAAAATTGTTAGGTAAAATGTAGATATTGAAAATGACCCTAAGAAAATTTTAGGTAAACTAGGGATAGAATGGGATATTAGGTAGGAAAGAAACAAACTAATAAATGCCTAAGGTATTTATGGAAAATGGTTAAACATTCACCACAAAGAAAGAATAGAGTGGGACATACTAACTCAATTTGATAAGGTGAGAGAAATAAATGTGGCCAACTACAAAGAAAGGAGCTGATGTAGTATCATTGGGGGTGGCTAATTATGTTATAGAGGAATGATCCAATTAGAAAATTAGTTATGGCTGACATAGTACATTTTGGGTAATGTAGTATGAAATAGGTGGCTGATATAGTTTGTTAAATGAGGATGACTACATGGAGAGGGCTAATATATTATGCAAATTATAAGAAAGGGTCAATTTATTATCAAAAAGGCCAATTGTGTCTATAAGAATGGGTTGACTATGTAGCAGAGGGTCAATTTAATATGGCAAAGGAATGATAGGGCTAATTTAGTATCAAAAGGGCTGAATGTATAGGAAAATGGAAAATTAAGATAAATAACCTAGTGAAGTAGTTAATTTTTTAGTATTTTGATAAAATTTAAGAATTTATTTTATTATTATGACATCATGATTAAATACATTCTCTAATTTTGATATTTTATAGAGGCAACAAAGATTTTTGCACCTAGTGGATATATCCTGGATACCAAATTTTTTAAAGTAGCTATCAAATGTGGATTGATCTTAGTTGGTTTCCCTAGGATTTAGAGGCATCATGGAGATGAGGAGGATCCCAATTAGTTTTGGTCTATTTACCATGTTCCTAAGAACATGAGAGTAAATTGCCAACACTTTTTGATGGGAGGTGAAAGGGGATACGATAGAGGTGGGCATCACCTTAGAGGATGTCCATGCCTTACTTAGACTTACTATTATTGGTACTCTAGTTATACGTGATGTATTGAATATAGAGTATGAGAGGTGATCCCTAGCCTATTGGGAAATAGGATCAAAGAGGATTTATCCTAGTTTATGTGTGATTTTGTTTGATGTGTATATCTCAACTATTATAGATATTCAAAAGGCCTTAATAAGATTTGTGATATCACATGTGTTGTATTACAAGTCAGATGGGAAGGTACCACTATACACAGTATCTTATGATAGTCCATATTAGAGTAGGATACATTATATGATTTAGGTTCTATCATTTGGGTAAATCTCATGCATGGTATATATGGGATGTTGACTTAGGGTAGAAGATGATGGGCCCCATCATTTTTTTGAGTGCATGGATTTATGAGAGATTCCCTATGAATCGATTGGTTAGGTTTCCCCATGTGGTCAATGATAGGTTACCTTAAGTTTTTTCATGGAGGTAAGATCAGGTAATGCATGTCATGCCCCATTTTCTATGTTTATAGACTATTACACAAAGTAAAATAGTGCAAAATCCTTAAATTGATATTATTTCCATATGGCCAACTTCGATGACTATTGTTATCATTTTGATATGTGTTCAAATTATGGGCCTCTATGCTTCATGGGTGAAGACACATCTAGTAGCTCATATACATGTGAAATTAAGCCTACCAAATCCATCAACCCTCTAGTAGTGCCATCATATTGGGCACAACATGTTAGAGAGCTGAGAGGAAGAGGAAATGCAAGGGTGTTTTCTAAGATCCCTATGATTAAGCCTTGATGGGTGAGACCATATAAGGATAGGTGCAGTAGTAAGAGGTGGTGAGGCCTAGGGTAGAGGATGTTATGGATGTGGATGTTATCTATGGGGATGAAAGAGTATATACATATAAAGGGTGATATAAATCACCTTAAGCTCATCACAGATGAAGGCATCATCGATAAGATGGGACACAGGTGTGGGTAGTTGCACAGGGTGAACCTATAATGATTGTAGGATATATAATTAATAGATAGGCCACTAAAGAGGGGAACTTGATCAGATCAAGTGGTGAATATTGGATTTGAACTTGTGTAGAGGAAACTTATAGAGGAGCTAATCAATGGTTGAGTAGATTAGGAAACCATGGTTGGTGATACCAACACTAGTGAGAAATGTTTTGATTTTAAAACGTTTTTGACATAGATCATTAGTTTCATTGTGTTTTATGTATTTGATATATATATATATATATATATATATATATATATATATATATATATGAGATGTAATGTATATTTTGTTTCTATTTTTTAGGTATTGTAACAAAGGAGATCAAATGAGGATCTATGATTGTGGTTGCACACCATGATATTTTGGATGGGTTATTGTCACATTATGAGCCCTCCACCTTGGTTGATCTTATGTTTCCCTCTAACCAAGCTTATTATAGATATTTTATACTAGTGGTAAAGTTTTCTTGAAAGCTATAAGTAGGAGGAGATTGATCACAACCACCTATAAGAGTAGGTTAAGGAGAGGCTTGAGCTTGATAAGCATTGGCACATGACTAAGCCACTCATAATGTGACCATTGTAGTGCTTGGATGTGTGTAGGCCCAACTAGATAATTTAAAGGGTCATATTGATGGCTTAAAATCCCTAACTACCTCATTATATCATATCATTTATAGGGGTTAGTCATAGGCATCCATGGGTAGCATGGTTTAACCATAAGATAGACAAGATGAAACATAATCTCTAGACATGTAGATATTTTATTATGTATTTATATTATATAAAACTCATGGTATATATATTGATATGTACATTTCTTTATCTATGATTTGTATTTATATATGTATGGATGTATGGATATATTTCCTATCTAGCACATGTATTTTACTTTCATTGTATATGATATGGGAAATATGTGATGTATGTTTTCTTTTATAGAATTATGTGATACACATGCATGGTTAAATAAGAAAAGCCAATATTATTTAGAAATGTATAAATAATCATAAAATGTAATACACACTATATCATGATGGAAAATTTGTAAAAACAAAAGATGAATAAATATAAGAAAACAAAATGGTAAAGTAACTAGTAATGAAATGTTTTCAAACCATGTAAAATAATTTCACCAAATTAAAACAAATAAAAGTCATACTATATCAAGTTGGGAAGTATGAAAATTTGTAATAAATTGGAAAAGACATGAAAACCAATGGTATAAAAATAAACAAACAATAAATTTAATCAATCATAATAGATCAAGATGGGAAGTATGAGTAATTTAATAAAATGGTTGTAAACATACATGCTATTAGAAAATAAAAAGATAAAAGTGAAGTGTTTATGAATTAAGCATAAAACATACTAAATAAGGATTGGAATTATATAAATGATGTGTAAATCTTAAGGTAACACAAATTATCTCAAATTTGAAGCATGTAATTTTATTGTGACCTGGTTATAATATGAATTGTTTATTAGAATATCCTGTGAAGAGGGCATGGTCCTATCTAAGGTCTTACATTGTAACTCACAAAGGGAAGACCCATGATATGGAAATAAAGGTGAGATTAATTTTTTAAATGTTATAATGTGGTAATTTTTGAGGAGATCTTAGTCATATCCATGGTCTTACACTTCAACTCATAAAGGGAAATCCTAGGGGTTATGATCAGTTAAAAACAATATTCCTCAAGGGGAAATATTAGGATTATTTAATGAAATAAGGAGTGTAAAAATCATGACATAGGCATTTTTGAGGAAACATTAGTAAATATGAGGGATATTATGTAAGAAGGAAAGACATAAAGATTTTAGTGACCATCAAAATATAAAGGAAACATGCTCATAATAAGCAAAAAGTTGTATAAGCAAATAGGGGGATTATTAAGATCAATTCATGAAGGTTATATGAAAAATTAAATTAAAATGGGCCCACCTTCCCACAACATTTTCCCTATTCCTTAAAAACTATTACAAAGTCATCAATATATTGTGAATATTAGGTAATTGTGTGAGAAAGTAGGTAACACTTATAGCTTTTTTTTGTTCTCCTATCCCAATCTACTAGCCTACTATACCCTAACATGCCTCAACTCTATCATGAGTCCAACTGTGGAGTTTTATATTCTATTATAAATAAGAGATATACTAAATATAATAAATCATGTCTTGTTTATGTGATTATACTTTTAAATTATATGTTTTCTTTTGATTCATTTCCTTTTGTTTAAATGATTTGAATTTTAACATTTTTATGGATTTTGTGATCTCTCCTCCATATGGATTTGGAATAACCAATATGAGTGATAAAATTGATTTACATGAATGAGATTTAGACTTTGGTTAAAGGAGGCTAAGTAATTAGAGATATAACTATTGGGGTTCTATATTTGTACCTTAGCTGAGGAGGTGATTGTTTAGATCTTCCTATTCAAATCTAGTCCAACAGGGAACTAATACTAGGATGTGAGTATCCTAAAAGTGGATCATATCTTTATAGAAGGCTGACTTCCTTATGTACCTATCACTTACACTAAACCTAAACTACCACTTGCTTGGAAAAGGGAGAGAGATTTGATAAAACTTATAAAGCATGTAAAATCGGTGATGCACCAATGATTTGATCACTCTAATTCACACAAAACACACTATGAGACTCTTTTAATACCAAAGAAAATCTATCTCACATAAATATTTTAGAATAAGGTATTAATCGGTTACCAAATTAGTAAGAGAGGGTAGATATCTAATTTCAAACTAGACAATAAACTTTATACTACACTTATAATGACCTACAAGAACTATTAAGATAGTTCCTAAAGATGAGAAAAAACTGAGACATAAGCAAGGAACATACATTCACTTAACTATGGTGCATGAATTCATAGAATACACTTTAATATGGTTTGGAAAAAGATGGAATCCAACCTTTATTGCATCAAAGAGGTGTCATAGTATAGATTTGGTAGAGTCTAGTCATAGAAAAAGGAGGGATAGAAGGATAAACATCAAGGTTTATAAGCCTATAATTATAGTAGAGAGAGAGAGAGAGAGAGAGAGAGAGAGAGAGAGAGAGAGAGAGAGAGAGAGAGAGAGAGAGAGAGAGAGAGAGAGAGCCATGTATTAGAAAAAGCCCAACCATTTTTAATGGATTAGAACTATCAAGGATGCTAACTCAGATATTATAAATAAAGAACCAAATTTGTAAAATAATTAAATGTCCATTTCCCTTCAACAACTAATAGATCTTTTCTTGGAATCATGTCATTAATTACTTGATCTTCTAACAAGGATCATGTCTTATAAATGGCTAAAATGTGCCACATCTACATTAGGTGACCATCATAACCTGAACATTTAAAATATAATGAGGTGAGACACAAGTCCTCTGTATGCAAAAACCAATCTTAGACCATTGGTTTTCACATAGTCATTGGTCTACCCTCAACTTTTGTATTAGACCTAAAGGATCTATCTTACCTAAATGGAGCTTTATTGGTGATGTTTTGTCTCTTAACTATTGCCTTGGTTTAACTTGGTCTACTTTTAAACTCTACTCCTTGATATTTGCTTTGTCTAGATACACATTAAACTCTTCAACTTTCATCGAAAATGTCTTAAGCTTTCTTTTTCTTATTGGCTATTGATAGACAACTAGGTTCATCTACATCATTTCCAACTATTTTTATGTAGATATGTTAACTTATTGACCCTACCTCACTATGTGAAACTGTCTATGCATAGATGCATATGAGTCATCAATTTTATACCAATTGAATGCACTTGTGCCACTTATCATGTGTGCATTTGTTCTTTAGATATTTTGACTCTTTGAACTCTACTTGTCATTAGATCTAAATAGTTGATTAAATACCAACTATTTATCTAATGAGACTCACTATTTTAAAGATAAAAAATATTTTATAATCTTAAAATTGACATCTTCACTCCCATCAAATTATGTTCACATGAGCATAATTGATGGTTACATGACTATTAATTTTACACTCAATAGGATATGTCTTGCTTCTTTTCTTAAAGTTGGCATCCCACTGATCATGATTTAGTATTCCACAGAATGTGAATGACATCCCAATGATTGTGAAATTTAATCTCATATGTATTTTTTTAGTTTATTTAATTTGACTCTCACATGAATGTCTTATGTTACACGTCCCACTTCGAAGGCCTATAACTTTAATCACATGAATCATGTAGTCATCAAAATTATTAGAGATGTTCTTGAGGTCAAAAGGATTAAACTCTTTTGATTCAATGGTCTCAAAATCCTTTTGAGTGAAGATATTAAATGCTCAAGTTGACTAGTGTAAATGCTTTTACATGATGTCCTAGCGATGTTCTAGCTCAAATAGCTAAGTATAGAAAATTTTATTGAAATTCAACTGAAGAGCCAACTTTGCACCTGCATAAATTCCTCTACACTTTGGTAGATGATGTAGTACTTGGTGCATTGACACCCAAGACCAAAATGGGAAAACCCATGTGATCATTTTATCTAGTAACTATCACATGTATGAGATCTAATGACAGAAAAGTGCCCACTTGGCTCTGTTGATCTCTTGTGAAAATGGTTAAGTATAAAAAATATGTAGAAAATGACTAAGGACGTAACTTTGGATGTTATTTAGAATAGGAATTGAGATTTGGCACATATGAGATTATCATAAATGGTAAGAAACACATATGACCAATTTTCTTTGATTCATCCACACATGCAAGATATGACCTCTAAAAATTACTTATTTAAACTTTCTACTACTGGACCCAAATGTCAAGATGAAAATGTAATGAAAAACCAAATGGATCCATTTCATTCGTATACTCATTCCAAGTATCCTTAACATCTTGTAGGGAATCTGTAACATGTGGACTTATTCCTTGTGACATTGACAACATACACTTTAAGCTTACTCAAAGTGTTTCAATAGCTTTGCATTCTGCATGGTCTAATTTGGGTCCACTTATTCAATCCAAAAACCTAGTCTCATTGAGTCACTGAACCATGCATATTTGAAAAAAAATGGTCATCTCCCATGTTTGAATTTTATACTTGTGGGATATCCTAGAATTTTGAATTCAAACAACTATTTCATGTAGCCCAAATATGACATTTGTGCAACTATCTAGATCACAATCCCCATGGGTTGTTTCCTTTGGAACCTCTAATAGAATTTTGTTTGGGGTAGTTTCCTTAAAAATAGATCCTTTAGAAAACTTGAACTACATCATTTTCCTAAAAAATGACCCTTTAGAAATTGTGCTTTGGACCTTGCGATAGAAAGATCCTTCAGGACTTTGGAATGGTTCACTTTCTTGAGAAAAGACCCTTCAAGAAAATGTTTTAGCCACTTAAATTAGAAAATATATCTTTTATAATTTTTTCTTGACATTTGGCTTCAAAATTGCCCTTCAGAAGTTTTGCATTGGTCCATTCTTCTGAAAAAAGACCCTTTGGAAATTTTGAAAATGACCATTTCATTGAAGAGTTATCCTTTAGTAAAATTATTTAGACAATTTTCCAAAAATAAATGTGTTTATCTTTTGATTTAGACATTTTATCCAAAATAATTCAATATTTATCCCAAAAAAAAAGAGTCTCAAAATAATTAGCTTAGAGAAGGAAAACCTGAAAGAATTAACACTTAGTCAAATGAAAGGTCTAAAAAAATTTAAGTAAAGACTTGGCCCAAAATGAGTTTTGTACTTAGATTTTCCTTGAAACTACACTTGAAATTTTTCTTTATACTTTGAGGATTAGATATCATGAAAAACTATTTAGATACCTACTCCTTCCAACTATATAAAATAAGATCCTGCTCCTTCCATCAAACTCTTAGACTACGCATATTTTTAGTATGTAGACAAAAATTTGGTTAACATCTTTGGTAACTTAGCTAGGCATCATGCCTAATATGATTGAGAAATTGGACCATATACATGATTATGACTCATAATATATAATACATGGACTATTTACATGACTGAAAGATATATCTCTGATTTTTAAAGATAGAAGAGTTCCAACAATAGGAAAAGAAACAAACTAAAATAGGGAAACTAACATAAAAAAGTAAAGGTAGCTAAACTACTAAATTCTTTTTCAAATAACAACAATTATGTAGAACAAAATAAAGGAAATTAACTAATGTGTTATAAAAATAGGAACAACTAACTATGTACAAGGAACTTAGCTTTCTTTAATAGTAGTGTTTGAGATGTATCCCATTGACTGGGATAAGAAGCTCCTCACCATTCATCCTTGTAGGTTGGAAAGAATTATGGGAATTATAGTTGGAGATTTTATATGAACCACTCCAAAGAGAATAATTTTTTTTTTGCTTTCCTAGCTTATCTCTATCCTCATCCCACTTGAGGACCAAATCTCCTTCTTGGAAAGCTCTTGAACTAGCTCCTTTATCAAAAGATCTCTTTGCCATTACTTGATGGGCCTCCATGGTGAACATTACCTGATGCCTTATCTCCTCTAGTTACATGATCTTATCATATCTTATTTCCATTATCTTAATCTCCAAAATCTCAAGTTGATGCATCAATTCCAATGTAGTGAATTCAAGAGAAACATGCATTCTTGCTTCCTTACCCTATACTTGCTTGTATGGAGAATTGGAAATTGACCTCTTATAGGTAATTATATCAGCCCACAGAGCTAAATTCAATTTGAGATGCCATGATATTTGATTATATTCTATATTCATCTTGATGATCTTCAACAAATTTTTGCTGGTAGACTCAATAAGGCCATTACCTTATGGATAATAGTTTAATGAGGTACTGAGGACACTACTATGTTGGACTACCCACTGGTTGATATTAGATCCTAAAATATCCATAGTATTATCAAAAATTATAGTTGAAGGGGCCCAAAATATGGTGATCAAACCTTCATAAGAGTCCAAAACACTAATTTCATTGGCTTATTTAAATGCTACTACCTCTGTCCATTTAGTAAAATAATATGTGGTAGTCAGGATCCACTTATGTCTTGAGCTTGAAGAGGGGGTTGATAATACCAATAAATTCCAACCCCATTTAGATAAAGTGTTTATTAATTGAAATTAGTTGGAGAGGTAAGGCTACAAGCTTCACCTTTCCAACAAACATGGCACATTATCTACATTTTCTGATCCATGCATGGTAATCACCAAATAGACTTAACTATCAATACCCACCTCTCATAATATTATGTGTTGTGATCCTAGCTAAATAATTTCCTCTAACATGTCAAACATGAAACTTCTCAAGTAACCTCTATGTCTAACCTAGTTCTATGCATCTTAGTAGTATACCATTGATATCCTTTTTAAACAATACATTATCAATAAGGAGAAAAGGAATTGAATGAAATATAAAATAGCTCCTCTTTGAAGGAGTGAGATGAGAAGAATAAACACCATCCTATAAATAAATTACCATATATTACAACCAAGTAGGAGATGAGGTCTGATCACTTGCAATTTCTTCATCATTTGACACCATAACCTATTTATTAGACGCATACAAGTCTTGGGTTAGATGTTCATAAAGTCCTTTAGCTCTCACTAGCTTGGTGACCTTGATCTCAATGTCATATTCCATGACCTTGGTTATCCAACCAACTCTCTTGTCATTTATATCTTTATTCAAAAGAAAGTCTTTGACACTTAGATGTGCAACTATCAGATGTATCTTATTGTTGGACAACATGTACCTAAACATTTAAAGAGACCTTATAACTAAAATAATGTGATTCTCAACAAAATAATATTTGGTTTCATATTCTTGTAAGCCTTGACTAAAGAAGGCTATTGGTGTTTCTAAGGTCTCTTTATTCTACTATATAAAATACCTAAAATTGTGTCAATGTTATCATAGTTGTAAAAGAAGAAATATTTTGTAAAGTTAGTATTTAGGAGTGTCGGAGCATTGGCTATATCTTACCTAATCTCTTCAAAACCTATCACTCCTTCTTTATACCTACTAAAAATATAACCTTTCTTTAACAAGGTTGTAAATGGCCTAGTTAAAGTAGCAAAATTTAAAATATGTCTCCTTATGAATTTTATCTTGCCTAGAAAGCTTTGCAATGATTTCTTATGCCTAGGAAAAGATAGTTCAATAATTTATTCTATTTTTCTAGGGCATATTCTCATACCATTATTCGAAATGACATGTCTAATAAACCTACCTTCATGCATAGAGAAAACACCCTTTTTTGGGTTCAAATATACTCCAAGTTCTCCGCACCTTTCAAAGACTTGTCTGAGATGAATCAAATGCTCATCTATGATTTTAGAGAATATTTTTATGCCATCTAGATAAACAAGAACAAAGTTTTTGAGGAGACCCTAAAATTTCATGTCCATATCCATTTGATAAGTGGCTCTAGCATTAGATAAACCAAAAGGCATATTTTGTATGAAAATGTCCCCCACTTTGTGGTTAACTCTATTTTGTATTGGTCTTTTTATTTGACCAAAATATGGTTATATCTATTATAACCATCTAACAAAGAGAACCTCTCTAAACCTGAAACTAGCTATAAATTCTACTCCATTGATGGTAATGGGTAGTGGTATTTGAGAGAGGCCTTGTTTAAGTCATGGAATTCAACACATAACCTTATTTCACCATTATTATTCCATAATGGAACAATATTTACCACCCAAGTTGAGTTTTTAATTGGAAATATTATGGATGACTAAATCAGATTAGGTAGTTCAACTCTCATTAAAGGTTCAAGATTTAGATTAGTTGGTCTTTACCTTTGTCTGACTTGCCTAGTCTCATTTTTTAACTCAATGGTATGTTGAGATTGATCAAAAACTTTAAATTCACTTTACTTCCATGAAAGAACATCTACAAAGTTTAAACATAACTTGATAAAAGTTTCTTTCTCTGAAGATGTGAAAACTTTACCTAGCTTTAAACTTTTGCTAGTTGTAATCTCTACATTTGTGTAGTGTTCCTCTTTGGTTGACAAACAAAAATTTTCTTTTATTAATTCATCATCTCTAATAAATACATTTTATAGAGTGACCAATCCTTTAGGTAACTTATTTGTCTTCAACTACACAATTTGGTCATCATACTATTGTAAATATTTATCCTAGTTCCTTAAGGAGAATTCAAACTCCTCTTGTAAGAATCTAACAATCTAGCTATCATCTTCAAAAACCTACCAATTATCAATGTTGTATAGTATAGAAGGTCTTATAACTACCTTGATATGTGATTTAACTTTTTCCCTTTTTATGTCATCTAGGATACTGAATTGTGATCCAATAGTAATTAGCCTATCAACATGCTTATTTTGATTTCTTGATATGGCCTAAATATTTAAGTCTTCAAATTATTCAACTAGGTATCATACTCTATGATTATATGATTTAATTATTTGGTTCTTACATATATTAATTCCCTTTACTTGGTGAACTACTAGTTCACTATCTTTAAAGATTTGTAAGGAATTAACCTTCATCTTTCTTGCCCATTGTTAACAATGTACTAATGCTTCATATTTAGTAACATTATTGGAGTAACCAAACTAAAACTTAATATAATATAAATAAATTTTATTGGATGGATAAATTAACATGATTCTATCCCTAATGCCATGTTTGTTCCTAGATCCATCAAAATATAGCTACCAAAGTCCTTCACTAAGCTGATCATCTTTCATCAATGTTGGAATTGGTGCATCATTTTCATGAAGACAATAGACACCAAATTATTATTCTTAGTTTAAATTTTAGGGATCATGCCCATAAAAATTAAAGGATCATTCATCAAGGAAAATATTTAGGACTCCATTTAGAGATGATTCAATTTCCACCTCATTATTTTCTAGTACCTTATCTGAGATAACACAATTAGTGTTCACCATGCTTGGAATATATGGCTCCAAATGAAATATTGAAATATGTTAAAAATTCATTGTCACCTTAGAGACATATCTAGTTTTGAACATTAAATAGGTCTAATTAGCTGACAAATATCCTCCAATCTTTGAAGTAAAGTCTCTTGACAAGCATATGGAAAAATAGGGAGGTAAGTCTACAACAATTACATCTTTCTGAATAAAAACATTGGGTAAAGCATGTAGTGTTAGTTTTATGCCTTTTATTATGCCTAATATTTTTTTTGTGAGCCATCTAATTGTAATACTCCTTTTATATTTGGCTCATAGACAAGACCAAGCTTGTTTGTAATTTGTTTGTACATAATAGTGTTATTGGCTTCACTATTTACCATATAATTATGGACTCAGTAGTCACCTACTATCAAAGAGAGATAAAAGGAGGGGTTTAATATGACTTGAAATTGTATTTATCCACCTTTGTCATGTTATGTATCTATTGATCAGGTTGCTTGATTTGTTGGTTTGAATTGGCCAAGACAACTCTTTATTTCTTAGTTGGTTTCTTAGATCATTTAAGATCTAAAATTTCTTTAATTAACATGTAATTTTACCCTATAATGGAAAGAGAATTCAAAATTATTATAGTAACCTTTTATTTCTTCATTTAATTGATTATGTGCTAAAATATATTCTACTAACCTTTCGTTGCAACTTTTTACCCACTAGTTATTATCTAGTTAGGGGCATTTGGGGAACTTTCATTATTTTTATATTTTGAATCTTCTATGTTATATGAAAAACAACTTGATCTTTGACATTCTTTGACACAAAATTAAAAATTCTATAAGTATTCTTCACATCTTGAGCTTCTTCAACTACTCTTCTTTTAGTTCTAGTCAGAGTTTCCACTTGACCATTTGTGTTGCTAGTTTCTCCAACTTAGTTTAATATAATATGGTCATCCAAATGACTATTAACAATGATATTATCAAGCTTCCCTATAACTTTTTGAGATTCTCCTTGGAATTCCATATTCATCTCTTGATACTGAGTTCCTTTAAGAGAAAAATCTTATTGTGTCATTTATGGCATGGTAATATCTTGTGATACCAAGGCTTGATTATGAATTTAATTTGGATTAGAAGGATATTACCTAGTTCTTGCATCAAGTTATTTTGTGTAATAATAGCTTTTGAGTTCTAAGGTATATTAGGATCAAGGCTAGCATATGGCTTAGTTTAGGTTATAGCTCCTTAATTTTGATAAGGTTTGGTATTTTACCTGAACCTTGATAAGGAGGTCTTTGGTTATTAAAAGATTGATAAGTACCCTATTTTTACTATTGATAAATTCTACCTTGGTATTTTTATCTTTTGAGTGAAACAATCTCATTTTCAAAAGCTTGTAACATGCTTTTCAGATCACTAATCTCACTAGATTGATTAGGAGGGGTTACAAATTGGGCTTTTGGAGATGGAATAGGGGATATAAACATAATGTAAGGGACTTGATGGGGAGGAACAAGTTTTAATTTTGAAAAAATGGCATTAGAGGCCTTGAAGCAAGTTTTCTAGCTTGAATTAGGCTATTTTTTACTCTGATAACAATCTCATAGGCATTTGTCAAGTTATTACCACCCATAGAATGTATCATGACACTTATATCAAAATTAAGGGACTTAAGGTAGTACAAAAATTCATACTCTATGGATGTCCTAACCAATACAAGGATCCTAATCCATGTCTTTTAAAATTTGAGGTTAAAGTTAGACATGAATTCATGGGTGTACCTTTTTATGGTAGTTAGTTGTTCAACCAATGATAGATGATCAAAATTTTCTTCAAATTGATTAACTAAGGATGCACCTAACTCATCCTAAGTATAAATTTGGGTAAAAGGAATATTCCTATAATATTTCAATGCTTTTCCCTTGAAGGAAGCAATAATCAATATGATGGCCACAATGCCTTGAGTAATATTATGAACAAAACATAGATTAGAAACATCTTCGATATGCTCAATAGCAGTAGTTTTATCTCATTCTCTAAATAATAAAGGGATAATTTTTAGGGTAGACATAGGAATTCCATCATATTGGGATAAATTCGAGGGACTACACCTATTAAATGGGGTAAAAACTTGATTTCTAATAAACATTTTGGTAAAAGGGATTTGTCTTATGGGGATAATAGATTGGACTAAAATAATAGGTTGACCAAAAGCTGAATTTTGCTTTGAAGGGTAAAGACTTGTACTATTTAATATTTATCTTTTATAATAAGTATCAGGTAATTTAATATGTTTAAAATAAGTACCTTTACCTGATGTTCTCATTATATCCTTTGACATGAAATCACTATCTAGAAGATGATATTAGCTCTATAACTTGAAGTATCTTTAAATTTTGATGATGGTATATCTCTCCTAATGCTACAAATATTTACTCTCAATCTTAAAACTTTAATTATACCAAATAAACTTGGTCCCACTGGGCATGCCAAAAATATTGGGGTTATAAATTTATATCCTAGCTAAGGAGGGGATTGTTCAAATCTTCCTACTCAAATCTAGACTAACATGGGACTGATCCTAGGCTATGGGTATCTTAAAAGTAGATTAAATATTTGGATAAGGTTGAATTCCTTATGGATCTATCACCTACACTAAACCTAAACTACCACTTTGTTGGAAAAGTGAGAGATATTTGATAAAACTTAGAAAGCATGTAAAAGTTGTGATACACCAATGATTTTATCACTCTAATTCACACAAAACACACTATGAGACACTTTTAAGACCAAATAAAAAAAATATCACATAAATATTTTAGAATAAGGCATTAATTAGTTACTAAATTAGCAAGAGAGGGTAGATATCCACTTTCAAACTAGATAATAAACTATAAATTGCACTTATAATGACCTATGAGAATTATTAAGGCACTTCTTGAAGGTGAGAAAAAACTCAGACATAAGCAAGGAACATACATTCACTTAACTATAGTGCATGAATTCATAGAACACACTTTAATCTAGCTTGGAAAAAGATGGAACTTACTCTTTATATCATCAAAGAGGTGTCACAGTACAAATTTTGGTAGAGTTTGGTCATACCAAAAAGAGGGATAGAGGGATCAATATCAAAGCTTAGAAGCCTATATTTATAGCAAATAAAGATATATATATATATATATATATATATGTATGTATATATATATATATGTATATATATATATATATATATGTATATATATATATGTATATATATATATATACATATATATATATATAAAGAGAGAGAGAGAGAGAGAGAGAGAGAGAGAGAGAGAGTTGTGAATTGGAAAAGGCCCAATTAATTTTGATAGATTAACACTCTTGAACATGCTAAATCAGATCATATCAATAAGGAACCAACTCTATAAAATAATTAAATGTCTATTACCCTTATCCAACTACCACATATTTTCTTAGAATCATGTCATTATTTACTTGATCTGTTGGCAATGATCATGTCTTAGAATTGGTTGAGATGTGTCACATATTAATTAGGTGACAACTAAAACCTAAAAATGTAAACTATGATGAGGTGAGACATAATTCCACTATATGTGAAAACCAATCTTAGACCATTAGTTTTCACAGTCACTAGTCTACCCTTGACTTCTATATTAGACCCAAAAGATCTATCTTACCTATATGGAGCTTTATTGGTGATGTTTTGTCTCTAAACTATACACCTAGTTTAACTCTAGTCTACCTTTGATCTCAACTCCTTGATATTTAATTTAATTGGATCCAAAATAACCTCTTCGATTTTCATCAAAAACATCTTAAGCTTGCTTTTACTTATTGGTTATCGATAGCTAACTAGGCTCATCTACATCATGTCTAACTATTTTTATGTAGATACACTAGCTTATTAAACCTACCTCATTCCATTGATCTATCTATGCATGGATTCTCATAATTCATTGATCTTATACCAATTTAATGTGGCTGTGCCACTTGTCATGCATGTATTTTCTCTTTAGATGTTCTGACTCTTTAACCTTTGCTCACTCTTAGATTTGAATGCCCAATTAACACTAACTATTGATCTATTGGGGCTCACTATTTAAAAGCTAATGGATATTTTATGATCTTAAAATTGATGTCCTTGCTTATCTCAAATTAAATTTTCATGACTATCATTGATAATCATATGACTATCAATTTTACACTCAATAAGATCTATCTTACTTTTTTTTCTTAAAGTTGACATCCCACTCAATGTCATTTAACATTTCATAGAATGTGACTAACATCCCATAGACCATGAAATTTAATCTCATATGGATTTATGTAGTGTATTTAATTTTACTCTCACATGAATGTCTTATGTTTTAGGTCCCACTTCAAAGTCTTATAACTTGAAGTGCATGGATCCTGTAGGCATCAAAATTATTGGAGATGTTTTTTAGGTTGAAAAGAACAAACCCTTTTGATCCATTAGTCTCAAAATATTTCTAAGTTAATATATAAATTTCTTAAGTTTATTGTTCTAAATGCTTCTACATGACATACTAGTGATGATCGATCTCAAATGGCTAAGTATAGAAAACTTTAGTGAAATCTAACTGAAGAGCCAACTTTGTACATGCATAACTTCCTTCATACTTTGGTGAATGATCTGGGTCTTGGTGCATAGACACCTGGGACCAAAATGGGAAAACCCATGTGATCATTTTCTTTATAAACTATCACACATGTGAGATCTAATGCCCAAAAAGTACCCACTTGGCTCTAGTGATCTCCTATGAAAATGACTAAGTATAGAAAAACATGTAAAAACTTATTGAGGAAACTTTAGACCTCAATATATTTTGATGTGTTTTAGTGTAGGACTTGATATTTGACACATATGATCCTGACACAAATTGGAAGAAACTTATATGACCAATTTTCTCTAATTTGTCTACACATATGAGATATGGCCTCTATAAATTACCTATTTGGATATTCTTCTACTAGAACCAAATATCAAGATGAACATGTAATAAAGAATTAAATGGATCCCTTGCATTCCCATAGTCATTTCAAGTATTATTGAGCTCCTATAGGGAATCTACAACCTATGTATTTATTCCTTTTGACATTGACATCTTACACTTTAAGCTCACTCAAAATGTTTCAAACACTTTGCATTTTGCATGGTTTCACTTGGGTCCACTTGTTTAATCCAAAAAACTATTCTCATTGATTCATTAAATCATTCATATTTGAAAATAAATGATCATCTCCTATGCTTGAATTTGATACTTATGGGGCCATCCTAGACTTTTAAATTCAAACATCTATTTCATGTAGCCTAAATATGATGTTTGCATAACTATCGATATCATAATCCCCATGGGTTATTTCCTTCAAAACCTCTACTATAATTTTGTTTGGGGTAGTTTCCTTGAAAATGGATCATTCAAAAAACTTTAATTGGATCATTTTCCCAAAAAATGACCCTTCAAAAATTGTACTTTGGACCTTGCTATAGAAATATCCTTCAGATCTTTAGAATGGTTTACTTTCTTGAGAAAAGACCCTTTGGGAAAATATTTTGGCCACTTTACTTAGAAAAGATATCTTGCATAAGAAGTGTTTTGGAAATTTGGCTTCAAAAGTACCCTATAAAACTTTTACATTGGTCCATTCTCCTAAGAAAATACCCTTCAAAAGTTTTGAAAAGGACCATTTCATTGTAGATTTATCCTTCAATAAAATTATTCAGATAACTTTACCAAAATAAATAGGTCATTGTCTTTTGATTTAGACAATTTGTCCAAAATAATTCAATATTTATCATTTTAAAACTTTGTCTTAGACAATTTGTCTAAATAATTCAACACTTAGACCAAAAGAAAGAGTCCCAAAAGAATTAGCTTAGAAAAGGAAAACCTAAAAGAATTAACACTTAGTCAAATGGATGGTCTAAAATAATTCAAGTAAATACTTGGCCCAAAAGGAGTTTTTTACTTAGATTTTTCTTAAAACTACACTTTATTTTTTGATCCTTGAAGGCCCAGACACCATGAAAAACTATTGAGATACCTAATCCTTCCAATTTTATAAAATAAGATCTTGCTCCTTTCATTGAACTCTTAGACTAGGCATATTTTTGGTATATAGACCAAAATTTGGTCAACAATAACTGACTAAACAACTTAGGCTTACCTATGAACTAGTATGTAATCTCAAGTTTCAATCTTATGTATGTTTAATATGTGAAAGGGAAATAAGGGAAGAATGGAGATCAAATAGACTGGTGTATATAAGTAGTACAATGAGAAATCTTGTTTGTTGATTAATCATATGGTAAAAAATAAAATACTAATGGAATTAGGGCTATATAACCAAGCCACAATAATATTTATCTTTATTTGAGTATAAAATATATTAAACAATCATTACAAAGAAAATAAAAGATCTACAAAAGAAGTTAAATCATAAACATAATTTTTCCATTCATGAAAATAATGATAAGAAGCCATAAGAAAAAGAGAAAGGTAATGAAACCATATAAAACACATAATATAATGGTCCATGCAAAATAGATAAATGAAATCATGTTTGACATATATTCAAAATTATAAGATATATAAATGGATCACAAATCCAATCAAAATCATAAAATAGAATAATGTGAAATAACACCATGTTGTGTTCACAAATATTGATATATTTGACCATAAATGTTATCCATAACATCTAAAACATCTCTACATAACTAAACTCTAACATTAGCTAGAGTCTCATCATTATTCATGAAAAGTTTTTCAAAGATTCCTTTCATATCATCTCAACTAAAAATGTAGGTGTAGATGAAGAATAGTAATGCTTATGTGGTATATCCTATGTGGGATGATCAATGTGAAGAATGTATGTCTTGATGGGAATGGTATTTCTAGAATGAGGAAGAGGAGAAAATAACAGAGAAGGAGGATAATTCTTACATGGGTTACCTATAGGATGAGGAATAACTTGTAGTGTCAACTATGGGAAATAATAAAAATGCTACTAGAGAACTTATCATCAATCAATATGATGGGTATCACACTGGTGTCAAAAATAATATACTTCCACATATTTAGGGACCTACTCTAGTAGTATCTTGGGAGGAGGTATAGTCTTATGTTTGGGTTGGGTAGTGACTAGTTACAATGTGTTGATGTACTACCTAAGTTTTTTCCAATGAGTAAAATAATGGTTATTTGTCCCATGAAAGAAAAAATACATCTATTAGAAGATTATGAGGGTCTACTAGCTTGATGGGTGGAAGGAATAGCCTGGGGATACTAATATAAGTAGCAATATTTGGTCTAATGACCAATAAATCTATGAATATTACAATAAGGATGATCTTCCCATTATGCATGTAAAGGATCAAGTTGTGGTAAAGGAATAAGACCATCACCAAGGAATGGAGGGGATGGAGGAGAAACTAGACTAAGCTCATCTGTAGGTAAGGTAGGCTATGTATTAGGTATAGAAATAGTGTCTAACATATCTATAAGAAGTAAAATATAAGGAACAAGATATCTAGAAAAATGATAACATCATGTCATGGTATAATCCATGATCATACTCCTGAGAGGCTTTGTTATGACTAGAGGCATACCATGTGAGTGTTCCATCTCTACCCTATGAATAATAGTTTAAAAACTAATATTAGGTACTATAAAAGAAGAAATAATATAATTAGAATGAAAATACTAAAATGAAGAAGAGAAATATCTAAGAACTTCAATGTTTCTAATTTAGACCAATCTAGTTAAAAATGGGACATCTAAAGCATACTCATAATCATATTCAGGTGTATACAAGCTAATGGTAGATGTAGGAAATATTTTCTCATATAAATAATCATACTAAATGGAATGTTGGGTTTTGGTTAATGTAATTGGTATGTAATTATAAGGTAGTTGATGGGATCAAGGTTAAAAAGGAGGAATTTGGGCAATGGTGTTAGTGGAAAGATCAATTTTTTTGATCTTTAGGATTATCTCATCTATCTCATCATCGTCATCATAGTCTAAGATATTAGGTTTAATATTCCAAATTCGTTCAAGATGACCATTATAACATCGATTGGAGTTAACTAGATAGTTGAAGTGTTGGGATTCTTTAAATAAAATACTAGGTAAGGGTTCAAGGGTGGGTAATTTAACACTATTTTCTTGTAATTTTTTGAAATTCCAAGGATTTGTGTCCCCTTGAATCTTTTAGATAGTTCCATTATGAGTAAATTTGACTTATTGGCATGTAGATGAGGAAATTACTCTCATACGATGAGTCCAAGGTCAACTGAGTAAGATATTTTAATAAAGTGGAAAGTTAAAGATCATAACTTTCACATAGATGGTAAAAAAAGGAATGGTAATGGGAATCCAAACACAATCTAGAGGTGAAATTTGTCTTGTATCATATCCTTGACATGTTCTACGTGTGGATTTGAGTTTGCATTCAGAATATCAAAGTGTCTTAATAAAGTCAAGGTAAGTAACATAAGTGCCTAAACCTTCATCCATTAAAGCATGCTTAACTTGAATATCACCTATTTAGATGCTAATGAATAAATTAGGATCATCTACACAAAATAATATCCCATTTGGAATCATAAAATAGATAGGGAGCTTATGTGAGAGGAAAGTTTCCACTATTTCATCAACATGGATGGACATCTCTTCACATTGTTAAAGTATACTATTTTCAAATCCAAATAAGGTAGTTTCTTGCCTATAGGAGGAGGATTAGGGATGTTCATTTCAAACAATAGTTACATAGGTGGTTATACTGGCAAGGAGAAGTTATCATTAGTTATAATAAGGGGATTTGAGATGGAAGACATGAGAGTTCCAAAATAGTATTCATTCATCATAACCCATGAGAGTATTGATAGATATAGGTGCATAATGTTGTAAGAGATCTTGGGAAGGAGGGTTGGAGGTAAAATTAAACTTGTGTTGATATAGTATGGTTGGTTTAGGTTGTTTTTAAATGGGTTAAGTGACTTTAGGTGATGTGATGGTTGGTTGAGGTATTTCTTATGGTTAGGTAGAATAAATACTATTATAATTTTAAGTGTGATATCTTGTGGTATAGAATTTATGGGAAGAGCAGATGGTATATCAATGATGTGAGAGGTATAATCAATTTGTGTTATTGATATTTGTTTTTGTATGGGTATTGGTTCTTATTTCCCTAATTCCATGATATGGGATGGGGAAGTGTCTTGTAGGTGTTGGATTTGAATAAATAAAAACTACTTGTCTCATATTAGTCATATTAACCACATTTTTGTCATGAGTGTTAAGGTTTATATGTATTTTAACAATGTTAATAGTAGGAGTAGGTTTTACAATTTTGTCTCAGTGGTTAGGAAGAGGATCCTTGTAGATATATAAATAATAATAATCTTGGTTTAAATCTTGATTTTTATCTTTCATTTCATGATATTTAATTGTTATGTCATAAATTTGCTGACATTTTTAGATAAGGAATTCATGGTCAAAGTTAGGAATAATAAGAAAATCAATATAAAGATTTATTAATTTTACGTCTCATAATAATGGCCCCAACTTTCATGAAACCAATAGAATTTGTTTGGATCATACCATGATTTCAAGGAAAAGTTGGGTCAAGATCTCATGGTATAGGTCTTGGAAAATGTTTTTAAATTTATTCTAGGGATGATGGTTTGTGCATATTAGTGTGATTGTTTTGAGTAAATGTGGGAGTATGAATAGGAGTGTTGTTAGGGGGAGGAAAATGATACATGGAATTGGTTATAAAAATAACTTACATGGTGTGTTTAATGTAATAAGTGTCATTAACACCATCATTTATTGCATGATGATTTTTATTTTTGATGAGCATGTGAGTGATTGTTGTAGGTTAAGGTGGTTCAAATTGATGCATGAGGAAGTCTTGTCATTTAGATCGATCAAGACCTTCTTCCAAAAATTTTAGAGAGAGGATCTTAATCAAATGTTTTAATTGAAGGTGGAGAGAATTAGGAAATAAGTGGAAGAGGTTTTCATCCACTTGTTTTATTATTTTTAGGAAACTAGGGTTTAGTTCCTAAATAATAAAGGGTCTAGATTAAGGGGTAAAATATAATTTAATATGGTAAAATATAGATTTTGATAAAATTATTTACATAGGGAAGAAAAGTAACTTATTTAGAAAAGTAAACTAAGCTGACTATGTCAAAGCCTGAAAACTACTGCACATGATTGAGAAGATGTCAGGAATCTAGATCTATCTTTCATTTGGTGAAAGGACTAGATCATAAAAAACAAGACACTTCAAGGTCTAACACTATAGTCTAAGTCTTTTTGATATTGTCCAAACTAGTCATAGATATCTAAGTTTTTTAGGTTTTGTCCACTATCCTTATGTGAGCCTTCTTGTGAAATTTTAGATCATAAATGTTGATGGATCTCCTTGTAGAGATTTTTTAATATTCAAAATCATAAGTTTATCTACACACATGAAACATAAAAATACATCAAAAGTAAAAGGCGGAAAAATTAGGTTAGGGGAAGTATGATCACATGATCTAGAACCCCTGTTATCTTGATTATTGCCTAAATTAACCCTCTAGTTAGGGTCTCAGATCAAATGAAGCTCTCCCTTAGGGAAAATGAATACTCAATGCACATGGTAGATGTAATAATGAAATTTCACCTAGGACCTTCCTTGACAAAGCATGCAAATAAATGTGTGATATAGAATGTTGAGCTATACTATTGACTAATTTTTAATTATGTATTATGCCAAAGTAGTAAGTGAAAGATATAAAATGCCTTGTGAAGTCCCTTATATAAGAGAATCTTTTTTTTGAATTTGGGAAATTTATTCACATTTAGCCTACATTAGAAAGATAAGAAAAACTTAAGGATGAAGATAAGAATGGATTAGAACTCATTAAGCTAGGAAACCTAATCATTAGGACCCAAAATGTAGTTGGATAGGAGTGATAGAAATGGGACACCCTAGGGTATATCACTATAGTCCAACCCCAATGCTCCTATCCTACAAGTTTAAGACCTAGGGGGATGTAATTAACATGGGAAATAGAGTTTGTTTGAACTAGAATGATTGTATAGAAGGCTATGAAATACTAGTTATGGATAAAAAGGTGACTCAAGTGTGAAATAAGACAAAGATAAGTAAAACAAAAGACATGGCTAATGTGAACAAGGCTCATATTCTCCATTTAGAGTATCCTATAAAAGGACTATAAAAAGACATGATATGTGTGGTTGATTAACCAATTTAGGGTGTATAAATCCCCCCCCCTTTTTAGTGATGTAATGAAATGAAGTACTAAAGTAAAAGAAAGAAAATAAAATGCATACCTTAACTTACATACATGGAGATAAATGTGATGCAAAGGGTCCAAATCACTTCTTAGCTAGGAAAGTAATTGGAGAGCTGATTAATGCCTAAATAAATAAGGATTCCTTGAAATGGATGTCCCCTATATTGAATCTAAAAGTGGAATCCATGTAATGATGGAGAAGGAGGACAATGTTTGCCCCTATGCTAAATTTGGCTAAAAATGAGGATTGCTCAGAGGCCCAAAACTAATGTTTATCCTATATCCCACATAAACTCATGTAATTTGGAATGTGTGTATATAATTTTTATACTATGAAGAGAAAAAAAATTCATGCCCCCACTCTAAATATCTAAACTAGAACTAAAAAATGATCAAAGCCCCAAAACTAATGTGTATCCTCTATCCCACACAAAATCATATAGTTTGGGTCTGGTTAATGTAATGGACCAATCACTGTAGATGGCTATATGGTCTAATCTAGTGACAACATGGGTATAGTTGGGTGTAATCTGAAACTCTGGTCACTATGTAAGAAGAGAATGGCATGCATTTCCATTCCATATGTATAATCCTGGATGATGAAGAATATGAACATCTATGTCATGCCCCAAAATATGTTATGTGATTGATGCATATGTATAATTTGGCAATCTATATAACCACATGTGATATAACCTATCATGTCATTCCCCATGTGTAAAATTGGAGATCAAGACACTGTTCTCTACACTATGCCTATAATATACTCTTTGGTCCTATAACTATCATGTTGTATGAAGTTATATGTGTGAGATGTGTAATAATGTGCATTACCCCAAATTTAGTATCTAAGTCTAAATCTATATCAAAGTCATTATGAATCCATATAATCTAAACCACTATATCTAAATAATCTATGTACCTATAAGCTAAAGTCAATATGGATCTATATGATCTGAACCACTATATCTAAATAGTTTATTTATATTTAAATTAAAGTTATATCCCCCTAAATGTCATAAGTAATGTTGAGTGACCCATGTAATATGAATCACTATATATTTTGACTAATTTAAGCTGAATCTAATAATCTAAATACTAGAGGTGTAAGAACCATGGTGTATCCATTTATGAGAGTGGATGGGCATGCTAGGTAGATGTAAAAATAGGAATAGTAAAAATGATGTCCCCCTTTTAGGTAGAGGGACAAAACTTGTGATATAGGAGGTCAAGCCAAAATTGATGACTAGTAGCATGAGTAGAAACAAGGTTGGCTTGTTGTGAATAGATTGAGAGTTTGTTTTATTGATTAGATGGAGTTGTTGAAAATGGAACAATTTTTTATTAGTGATAATCAAGGTGTGTGTCTAAGTATAAAATATATATGGATATGTGCATGCCATAGTAGGTAAATGAAGTATTAATATATCAAGGCTTATATGATGTCAAAGGTATCATTGTCATGATTTTATGGAAGAAAATGGTTTTGAAAATGGTGTTACAAGGTTTAAGTTATGGGCAAAATTGTATTTTGCTTTGATTGATAAAGTTAGGTAATATAGGAAGTTGGATTTATTCTGAATTCATTTGTGTATTGACTAGGTTGATATTTGGATCTCTAGAGTAGGAGATATGCCAAGGAGATGATCACCTCCCATAACCTAGTTTGAGCATTTGGTAGCCCAAGTTCAGGCTAGTGGTGATGTTACCCTTATAAGTAGTTAAAATATTTGATTTTTTCTATTCTAAAGCTTATTTTTTATGTTTTGAGCTATTTAAAGTGTCCTAGGAAAAATTTCACTAGTTTCAGCACTCCTATCCTGGATCTAGCCCTATTTTTTAGGTTTTAGTGCTCTTGTCTAGGTTGCAACACTCTTCTCTAGGTTAAAACACTCATATCCAGTGCTACTATCATTTACCTAGTGTTATTGTCCTATGGGTATGATTTTTTGAGCTATTGATTTTTTAGTTGTTGTTTTGCATTATGGAATGATATATATGCTATTTTTTTAGTGTTTTTAGGGTGAGGTGTAGATGAGAGAGTTCCATAGGGGCCAGGTTATAGAGACATTAAGGTTTTTACCACTGTTTGTTGATGAGAGAGTTGTCATGAATAGGGTAGGGTTGGATCATGCGTGTCACTTAGGCATAGTGAAGTGGGATATATATCTGATTACCACCTTATGTGATAGGTGGAATGTAGATACATGTTCTTTCTAGCTTCTTATAGGAGAGATTACTATGACACTAGAGGATGTGTATCACATTTTACATTTATCAGTTAGTGGATGATGGGTGACATTACAAGATGACATGGGTGTTGATGTTATTGATCATGTATCCTTGTAATTTTTTCGTGTGCCCTTAGGTATACATCAAAGAGGTAGTGATAGTGATGTGCTACTATTAGTTATAGTATAGTATAATGTTCCATGCCTAGGAAAGTGGTTGGTCATGTTGTTGGCCTCATTTATTGCTATGGATGGGAGTGGAGTGTTAATTGAATATATGAAGTATAGGATTATTTGTTATTCTCTTGGGGTAGGAATATGATTGCCCACCTATACAAGGATATTTATAGGTTTACACAAGAGACGTTTAGTGGTTGATTGAGTGAATAAATGTTATTGCATTATTGGGATTATGATCACATAGCAGTTATGTGGCTAATAAGATTAATAAGGGAGAGGTGGGAACCTCCATAGCCATTTGGGTAATGGTGGATGAGTACTTTAGCTATTTTATCTCCTAAGATGGATCACTATAGGTGGGTGATAGACAAACTAGTGGCTGGTGACATTATATAGAGGTCTTACAGAGGATTTCTTAGGTGGGTTTAGGATAGAATGTAGTTGTAGTAAATGAGGGTCAATTTTTGGATATATGATCATTGTGTTGGAGTGTATGAGTGCTTTCAATATGAGAATGTGACTAGATAGTTTGGGGTACCATAGGATGTGCCCTTAGTAACGTGGGTGTGGGTGAGTAGTGCATGAGCACCAATGAGGGCAAGAGCTCATGCATGACCTACTAAGGTTGAGCTAGCACCATTACCTTTAGATTCACAAGATGTAGCTATAGACATTCTTGATGTGGATGATATTAAATGTATAGATGCATATACTACATGGTGAAGTAGGCATCAATAGAATCCATTATATCTTATTGATGGAGGGGATGATCTTAGGTCTGAGGATCCTAGGCTGATCCAGATGATGGGAGGTAAACAGTGATTATATTTGAATCATATATGAATTTGTGCTTATTGTAATTTTAAAGTGTATATCTAATGCAGTGGTATACTTTATGTGTAGGTGGAATGGGAGGTGCTCAAGATGAGGCACATGTTAAGGTAGGGAGTGGAGATGATGACGATTGGGAGACCAGCATTGAGTCTTCACTCTGAGAGCTCACATGGCATGTACTTGATGATGTAGTGGAGGAGGGTTTGATAAAGTGAGTGATAGTGATAATTGGTATTTATGCTCATTTGTTTTATAGAGCTACTATAGTAATAGTTGCATATGTTAGAGTAGTGGGAGAGAGAGATGAGCTGAGAACTAAGCTAGATAGGCATAAGATGCCTCTACTTGATTATGGTTTTGTTATCACTAGGATCATGGATGAGTAAATAGACCTTCAAAGGTGGTATGTAGACTTACATGAATAGCATGGTCAATTATTGGAGTGAGAGAGTCATTATAAGAGGCATGTAGTAGCTCAAGGAGGTATGGGGTCATTAAGTGCTAGGTTGCATTATGGGACTAGTAATGGAGGATAGAGTGAGACTAAGAGTGAGGGATTGACTCCCATTCATGATTGATTATATTTGATATGGTGCATATGTTTTGAAAAAATTGTTATGTGTATATGGATAATGGTTTGATTTCAACTTATGCATATTGTGTTATGGAATTTGTAGTATATTGGTATAGTTATTACAAATGATTAATTTAGAAATATTTGATTTGGCATGGATGTTGAGGTTGCCTATATTGGGTAAAATGTTATTTGGGATGTGATTTAACTATTTTTGTAGGATTATGTGTGATGCTCATTTTTATTATGAATTATATGTGAGTAAAAAAAATTTGCTTTATAATTTGTAAATTGAATTGATAAAGTGAGTTATAAATTAAGATTGGTAAAATGGGATATTGGTAAGGTCAAAATTTGGATAATTTGGTTTGGCTAGGGATGGATATTTAGAACTAGGAATGTTAATTGTTATTAGAAGGAGATGTATGAGAGAATTATATGCTCAATTCCCTAAGAGTGGCTCAAGAATGTAAAGGTTATCCCTTTGGCTCCATCATCACCCACTAAGTGAATCTATGTAATCATGCATGTGTTAATCAATGTTTGGAATATGTGTTCAATACCTATGAGTATGTGACTCAATAATACAAAGGATATACCTTTAGCTCCATCATTTACCTATGAAGTGAAGCTATGAATTGATGTTGGTATGAATGTGTGTTTTATCACTATCTAAACCTTTATGGCCAACTAAACAAGTGTCCATACTGTTCATGATATGTAGGAACATATGTTGTATCTGATATTGTCTATTGTGTACTAACTATAGCTATGGATAGAGACTCTACCAAATGTAACCTTACTAGATGTTTAACTAAAGTTGTGTGTTGTGAAGAATGCTCATCTATCCACAATCATAGTAGATTTATACATGAAATAGTACCATTTCCCTCTATTTTGATGTATATGACTAAGTGATAGATCAAGATGGAGTTGAAACCTATGATGTTGGCTCATCTAATATCAATCATGGTAGGTTTCTACATGAAATGAGTCTTAAAATTCTTGGTCATAGTGAATATCTCCTTAGTCAAATATTCTATGATGTGGGTTCATCTAATATTTACTATAGTGGGTTGTTACATTAGATAGGACTTTGAAAACTTGGCCATAGCGAATTTATTTCTAGAGTAGTACTCTATTGTAGTACTTGTGACTATGTCGGATATGTATATGGAACTACACTATGTACTCCTTGAACTATAATGTTATATGTAGGTTGCTCTTATTGTAATAGTTTTCAAACCTTCTAAATAAGTGGAATAGGAGATCTCCTATGAGGCTCTACTCTAGAAACTACATTACTCTGATGATGAGTAATTGATGATTCAAGTGAAGGAATGTCCTAAGATGACTTAATCATGGAGGAATGAGGTATTATAATCCATGATGGAGATCTCAGTGCCCTTTGTGTAAATGATATGATGCTATTATCAAAACATCTATTATATAATCCATGAGTCCATAACAATCATTATCTTTAAGTCCATGAATACAATGATAGTTACAAAAGGGCTGTTGTGGATGTCTATGTAAGAGATGTGGATATGATTGATGAGCAGAAGTTAAAGTGATTAACATCCTATCTAGTAGTGTTAATATTATGACACATGGGCTATCCCAATATGAATCAAATTATAGTGGTGCCTTTCTACTATTCTTTGTAGTGCATACTATAGGTTATGTTATGAAAACTAGCTCTCTTTTATTAACTAGTTACTTTTTTGGTGTAGGTCTCCTATCTTGTTTAGGACATGGTGGATGTTATGTGCTAAGAGCTGTAGATGGAGGTACTGCTATGAAATATAGAGTAATTTGATCAACTGAATCTACCTCAATCAATCCCAATTGCTTTTCCAAGGCTAGAACTATATAACATAAGTACATGAAAGAGGACTCTATTTGATATAATAGATGCTCAAGGAGAGGTTGATGAATCCCCTTAATAAAGATATGCTAAATTTCTAAAACATTGGTTTATAGATTAATATTAACATGTGACTCTTGAATCATAATATGTAATCTCTAACTGGATTTGAAGTATTTTGATGTAATGTGACAAGTTTCTCATATGTAACACAAGGGCCTATGTTTGCTATGTAATATTTGATAAATTCCTCTTCTAAGTCATCATATACTCGCAAGGATCCAATGGGGAGTAGATGAAAGATCCAATTTTGTGCCTCCCCCACTAATGTTTGTTTGAACAACTTCAGTAGAAGCAAAGGACTCACATGAGATGGCAAAGCCTTTCAAAAGGCTTGAAGGTGTATAAATGGATCTCCAGTTCCATAAAAGTGAGGTAGTGATGGTATGTGGAAATTCTTAGGCAATGAAGCTTTTATGAATGTCTTCATAAGAGGGTTATCATGTAAATCATTGGAATCCATCCAAGACTTATAAGACTTATTTTCCAAGGTAAGGAGATGTACTTGGTGTTGTAATTTACCAACTGCATATATCAAATAAATAATCTTTGAAGATGGTATAAAATCATTTTGAAGTGGTTTATTAATAATTAAATTTGATCATTAATTTTATCCATGGGAATGTTACATTTAGTAACTAGATCATAAAGATGGGGTGTGCTCACTTGAACCTTTGGAGGAGTGGTAACCTAGACATTAGTAGAGGGATGTGGGTTGCCATTCTCTTTAGGTAAAGAGTGAGAAATAGGTGCTACTATAATAGGGGGTGGCTTGGGAGATTCATTGGTATCTTTATGTTTTAGTGAATCACATTGTAATTGAGTAGAGGGTGTGATGTTATCATTAATATGTGCATCATTTGAGATATAATCATGCATAAAAGTAGAAACAACATTTGGTAGTGCATTATGTCAGAGAGGAGGAGTGAGAGAAGAGTTAGAAACATGAGATGAATTTTCTTCTTCACTATGTACATAATATTCATCATTTTTCCATGCATTATCATAGTCAAAATATTGTTCATAGTCACTCTCATTTTCATTTGCATGTTCACTATCATACTCATTATCACTTCCATTGTCACGAGGGAGAGGTGTAAGAGAATAATTTAATTCTTTTCTAATATGCAATAAATTATCATGTGAAATTGGAATATTATGTGCATCTATGTTATCCATGGATGGAGTGTATGCATTATTTTAATTTTCAATATGAGAAGTAAGAGTAAGAGAGTTATCATTTAGACATTTTTTTGATAAAGTAGAGTTGAGAGCATAAGATGGATTATTTGAACTATGCATTGGCAATTTGATTTTATTATATTTATATTATTGTAATTTAAACATAGAAGTAGAGAGAGAGAGAGAGAGAGAGAGAGAGAGAGAGAGAGAGAGAGAGATTAGGTTCACATGGAAGAAAATTATCACCAATAAGAGGTTCACTTGGAAGTGCATGACTGATTTGTTCATTTGGTTCATTGTGCATAGGAGAATGAGGTGACAAGTATCTTTCCCATTTATAAAAATTATTTTATTTAGAAGAGGAAATAAAAGAGATAGGTTTGAGAGAAGAAGATGCATCTAATTTTTATTCACTATCACTTTCACATGTATCATCATATTCCTCATTATAATAATAGTAATTATCTTCATTGTAAATGAAATCATTTTCCACACTTTTAACTAATGTTCAATTTTGTAATTTTGTCCATTCATTGTCATAATTATGAGAAAATTTTATAAATTGATCTATGGGATGAGAGGGAAGAAATGCCTTAGTGGCCATTTTATTTCTTTCACTAAAGAGAATGTGAAAATTCATTATTAAGAAAATAAATGCAAAAATAACTACTAACATAGAGATTTTGAAAGTATTTTTGACACTAAACAATTTGCAAAAATTCCAAAATATTTTTCTAAAAATTTCAAGAAAGGAAGGCTTCGGGTTTGAGGACTTAGTTTGGAAATACATGGTTTTGGGTTGGGGTTTTAGAATTTTTGAAAATTATTGTAACAATTTAAATTATAAAATAATTTTGAATAATATAAATGCAAAAAAAATTATACAAAAATTAGAATTTTAAAGTTGAAGTTTTACACAAAATAACTATTAATATTGAGATTTTGAAAATATTTTTTACACTCCAAGAAATTTGCAAAAATTCCAAAATATTTTTCTAAAAATTGTAAGGAAGGCTTAAGGTTTGAGGACCTAATTTAAAAATCTAGTGTTTTGGGTTGGGGTTTTATAAATTTTTAAAGTTATTACAATAATTTAAATTATAAAAAAATATTTAAATAAAATTAATGCACAAAAATTTATACAAAAATTTGAAATTTGAAATTGAATTTTTGCACAAAATATGAAATAAAAACCACCAAGTGTGCCTAGGGTTTTTATTTGTTCAAAGTAAGTTGAGTTCCTAAATGTTTTATTATTTTTGGGAAACTAGGGTTTAGTTCCTAAATAATAAAGGGTCTAGAGTAAGGGGGAAAGTCTAATTTAATATGATACAATATAGATTTTTATCAAATCAATTACATAGGGAAGAAAAGTAACTTATCTAGAAAAACAAATTAAGAGGACTATTTAAAAGCCTAAAAACTTCTACACAAGACTAGGAAGATGTTAGGAATTCAGATCTATCTTTCATTTAGTGAAAGGATAGGAACACTAAAAATAATACACTTTAGGGTCCAACCCTATAGTCTAGGTGCTATCGCTATTATCCAAACTAGTCATAGAGATCTACATTTTTTGGGTTTTATCTATTGTCCTTGTCTAAGCCTACCTATGAAATTTTGGATCTTGAGTGTTAATGAAGCTCCTTGTAGAGATGTTTTAATCTTCAAAATCTTGGGTTCATCTACACACATAAAACAAAAAAATACATCAAAATTAAAAAGGGGAAAAACTAAGTTAGGGGAAGTATGATCACACAATCTAGAATCCCTATTTTCTTGATCATTGCCTACATCAACCCTCAAGCTAGGGTCTCAGATCAAATGTAGTTCTCCCTTATGGAACATACATAATTATCATGCATGGTAGATGCAAGAATGAACTTTTGCCTAGGTCCTTCCTTGATTGAGCATGTAAATATATGTGTGAAGTATAATGTTGAGCTATATTATTGATTGATTTTTAATTATGTATTATGCCAAAGTAGTAAGTACTAGATATAAAATGCATTGTGAAGTCCTTTATATAGGAGACTCTTTGTTTTGAATTTGGGAACTTTATTTACATTTGGTATATATTATAAAGATAACCAAAACATAAGGATGAAGTTAAGAAATAATTAAAACTAATTAAGTGAGGAAACCTAACCATTATGACCTAAAATAAAGTTGTATAGGAGCACTAGAAATGGGACACCCTAGGGTCCAGCACTATAGTCTAAACCTAGTACTTCTATCCTATAGGCTCAAAACCTAGGGGGGATGGAATTAACATTAGAAATAGAGTTTTAATGAATTAGAATGACCATCTGGAAAGCTAAAGATGATTGGTTATTGACAAAAATGTGACTCTAGTGTGAAATAGGACCAAGATAAGTAAAAAAAAGACATGGATAATGTGAACAAGGCTCATATTATCTAGTCAATTGTGAAAGGACTATGAAAAGACATGATATGTGTGGTTTCTTGACCAATTTAGGGTGTATACACCACCATATTATGCTCAAATTTGTTAGACAAAAAATTTCATCATTTGATGAAGACTTGTGTTGTTTTAGTTTCGAGTTGTTTGTAATTTATAAATTGAGCTATGTTTTTTTGGAAAATATAAATAGTTTGGAATTATTAGACTAGTGAGTTGACCAAGTATTCTAGGCTAATGATAGATTGGGTTTTTAATTGATTTTACCAATCTAAACCATAGTTTTAGAGCATTTTAGACAAGATTTTGGTGACATCAAAGGTATTAAGCTTAACCCAATCTTTATAAAAGTTTCAAAATTTTTTAGATTAAAGGTAGGATTGGTAGATCCATTATAAGTGATGGTGGGGGTGATGCCTCCTATGTCAATGTTGGTAATTTGAGGTATTAGGGGTTAATTTTATAAATTTTTGATGGTTTTATTGATAAGGTTGTGGGATGAGGTTACCATGGGAATCATTAGGGGGTCGGGGAATTAAGATATTTTGATCCCTATGGAACCTAGTGAGGTTGGGTTTGGAGATGTATGAGGTGATTTTGCATTTTCATCATCTAATTTACATTATTGGTTTGAAAAGTATGTATTTGGTTAATCATTTGTAATAGAATTTGATTATTTTTAGTAGCATTTTTTATAGTGGATGTAGCATGTGATGCATTCACATTATGTGAGGCAGTAAGAGATTATGATGCACTATGAGTGTGTGAGGAGGTAGTAGCATGCACCACACTAGTGACATGAGTAGCATTGGTATAAAAATAATAATTAGTAGTAAGAGCAACATAGGTATTAAAATAAAAACATTGGTAGTAAAATAAGCATTGGTAGCATGGTCAAGGATGTGGGTATATTGAAGAGGCCCACTAGAATTTGAACCTACCATGCTAGTATAAATACTTGGAATGGAGGGAGAATAACACATATCATATGATGTCATGGTGTTAGAAGTAGACATTATAGAGGGTAAATATTGGGATGCAAAAAAATGGCTTCCCCAAAATCTGTAGGAAAAGGTGAATGGGTTTCTCCTATATGAGGTCCCATCATTATATTATAGATGGTTGTAGGATATTTTCCTTTATGTTGAGGGTTTTCATTGATGAAAAAAGAGAATTTATGTTGTGTATTCAAGATCATGTTTATCTTCTAATTAAAATATGGGGTTAAGTGTCAATGAATAATGTGGAGGAGTCCCATAGTTAGTAGTGTAGTTAAAAACATGGACATTGATTTGATCCATAATGGGTGCCATAAGATGTGTCTTAGGGAATATATTAGGATTAGTATAACTCATCATGTTTGATTGATTCAATTATATATTTTACTCAAGTAATAAATTCATGATGAAGGATGAAAATTAAAAACTTGGAAAAAATGAAGGTCAACCGATAGGATATAGAATCAAACTAGTCGATATAGTCTTGTAGGATAGTAGACATGATAAAATACAAAAGATAGTCAAAATAGTCGATCATGTTATGCAGATGGTGAAACTAAGAGAGTTTTAAAGACACAATCAAATAGGTAAACTATGTGTTGAAGGAAAATAGAACAAACATTAGTAAGAGATTGGGTTGAACAGAGTGACTATGTTTTATGGGAAAATAGAAACTATAAGAGACACAATCAAGAAAATTGAAAAGATTATGAAGGTAAATATAGGTTTTTAAAATTATGAATATAGATTTTCTAGTGTAATTATGCATAATAATTTAAATAAACACACAAACAAATATATTAATCAAGTCAATCTATATATGGCACACAACATAAACCTTACACCAATGTTGGCTGATACAAGTGTTACAATACAACATAAAATTATCATAGAGTAAACAATAGAAATAGAAATGCTAATTTATGTGGTTATTCTTGAATGTTTTTTAATTATAATAATTTTAAAAAAAATGTGATAGAGATTTGGATATAATAAGGAACTAGAAAGGCAATCTAAGGATGGTTTCAGGTTGTTGAGGTTAAAAGGGATCTATATAAGTGTTGGTACTAGTTTGGTATTTGGGCCTACCCCCTCACTTTACAATCTCACAATGATAAGGGTGTTAGGTTGTTTTTCAATATATACCATCAACCATGTATTTATACTTCGATATAGAACTAATTTGGCTTCCCCTTTGGTGATGAAATACAAGTAGGTAGACTTGGGTAGAATTTACTTAATGATTTTTTATGTTATGCGATCTAAATGTGTGTGAAAAAGGAAAATAGTATGACCAAATCAATAAATTAAAACTTCATATTTAGATCATGTGTTATTTTAATCAAGAAAGCAACAAAATGAAAATTGAATTAATTACTAATAAGGTAAGTTAACTCCTTTTCTTTAAAATTACAAGGTCGGTTCAAATGGCCAAGTATGAAAATAGTACCTAAATAATTGACTAGGTTGACTTTGTTTATTGAAGTAAGGGATAAAAAAACATAGTCAAACAAGTCAAGTGAGTCTCTTGGATAAAAAAATAAGCTACATAACTATGTCTATCCTATCGACCTAGTTTTTTATAGAGTTACAATTTCATAGACTAAAAAATATGAAAGATCGAATTGTAACGAATAAAATAAATGACTAAGATAGTAAGAGTGAACCTGATGGTTTTGAAGATGATGATACTATTTTTTTTGTTAATGATGAAATTTTTCTAATAGAGTTGGTTGTGTTGACTTTGTTTAAAAACCTATTAGGAGAAATAAAACTAAGTCAATTGAATCGATCCAGTTCCCTTTATTTGAATGACCTACACAAAGAATAAATAAAGTTGATTTGATCAACTGTGTATTAAAACTACACACAAAATGTTAGAATATATTGATAGAGTCAATATAATAATAAAAATGAAGGCATGTAAGAAAACCTATAAGGGTTAGTTCATTTCAGGTTCATCAATAATGTATACAAGGGAAAGCAAAGTTTATATACAAGTCAATCCTAACTTGGCGAAGATAAATCACACTAGCCCTTTCTCTTGTTGGTACATTTATACAATCATGGTCATGACCAATATGGATCCTCTAGACCTAAATAAGGGATCCCTTACCACACAATATCACTAGAGGGGGTTCCAAAGACTTTAGTCAAGTAATACCACTAATAACCGTAACTAGGTCCTATGTTTTCTTATGAAAGTAAATGATAAAATAAAGAAAATGTAATCTAGTGCTCACCAAATCATGTGACACAAAATGGGGGTAATAACCATAAAAGTAAACATGAAAAGAAGAAATCTACTCAAGTCAATCTAGAGTTAATCATAATGCATGGATAGAGAAACATATTCATAATCTAATAAAGTTAAATATATTTACTTAAATAAAGAGGAAAAAGAGTGAGGAATACTTACCTTGAAGATGAATTTGTTCAGCCTCAATCTCTCCCTTGGCCAAGGTGTTTTATTAGAGTTTCTTGTGGTTTGTAAGGATAACAAAGATATGTTAATTCTAGGCTACATAACTTCTCCTCTACATCCAAAAGACTTATTCCACAAGACAAGGTTTTTCTCTTGAAGTGTAGTATGAAACCCTAAGAAATGGCTCCTCAAGTAGAATGGTGGATAAGTAGATGCATAAATAAATTATTAACTATATCTCTCTCTTAATGAAATTGCAAAAAATATGTGTTTATATAGTCAGATCTAACCCTAAACTCTTTTGTGGTGTCAACCCAATCAACCTTTTTCTTTAATAAATAAATTATTTAGGTCATATACTAGATTATTTGAGGCTAACCTAATCATGTGATGTGCTTATATTTTAATAACAAGGTTGTCATAGTATGACTTTATTTATTAAATGGATGAAGGAGGTTTTGTCTTAGGTAGGAGCTATTTGAGGTGATGAATTACCTAGAGGAGTGTGTAAGGGAGGTGTCAAATATTAGGGATATGTATAAGAGAGGTTTGTGTTTGTTTCAAGTGGTGTTATAAGGGACAAAAATATTTCAAAGCACTAATGGCATTTCCACCCCTTTCCCACTGAAACCTTTAAGGCATACACTTAGATAGATTGATATTTGATGAGTTTTTGTAAGAGATAAAGCATCATTAACTGATAAAGTTTAACAATATTATGTGTATGTAAGATCTCTATCCATGATATATGGGATGTATCCAAAATAGTGTGTAGTCACCTTGACTCTGATGACATGACCCTCACTAGAGGAGGAATGGTCACTCCTCATATAGACACTAGGCCATCCCAAATGTGTAAAGTTTTTCTAAATATGATCATTATTTAGTAAGTATCAACCACATGGAATATTAGTTTAATCATATGTATGTGGCTACACATCCCCATACAAGGAGTTAAGATGTCTCTAACCCATGGGTAAAAATTGTAACCATCACCCCTAGGGATTCTAATCTAAACCAAATTCTTCAAACTAGCACCTCTCATTTCTCTACTTCACCTGTACATGAGGATCTTAGGCCTAACATATTCACTATCCTAGATGAACTCATTAACGTCCTAGTAGGTTGCATTCATGACCTAGATAGTAACCAACAATCTCTGGGTTAGAGGATGGGACCAAATTATCTTATATAATCTCTGCCATCCAAATGATGATTCATCAAATACCACAACAACAATCTTACATGATTCTAACTCAACAAGAGCATGCCCTTATTAAATCATTCCTCTAACCAACCCTTTGGGGATATCCTTATTCATGAGGTCCCCAATCTGGATACTTCTGAATTTTCTCCACCCTATCAAATTTCTATTCAAACCCTAATGGGGAGCATGTACACTTATGATCCACCTTTTCAAAATTATGAAATGGCCAATAATCCACCATTATTTACACCATTGAGTTATATTCCTCCAATGTACACTCCCCCTACATAAACAAGCTATATCCCATCTTATGTATCCTTGAGCTACATTTAAACCACATATACCCTTTCCTTACTTCCATATGTATTCTAAATATACTCAACTTAATAACTATTTTATATCTTATTCCAGTCCACCTTGTCAATATTTTGTTATCCCTTCTAGTGGTTACCAAACTAACCTTTATGTGATCCCACCTTTCCACTCTAGTCCTACTATAACAACAACAATATTTCACAACATGGGGACTTATGATAAGTAATTTAAGAATCATATTGATCTAAATATATGAGGGATTATTATTTCACATCCCCTAACTAACCTTCCCAAGTTCAAATGGTAAGGATATTCAAATGCACATGTCAAAGCTTACACTATGGCTATCAGGGAACTCCTATCTTGGCATGGGGTTGTTGCCAAAGTTTTATGAATACCATAGATAGAATGGAATTTGAATAGTATTACCTCCTCCCCATGGGATCTATACATTATTTTTTCTAACTCATGGTTGAGTTCATACAAACTTTTAATATGAATAAATTCCTACATACTAGCATATGAAAGTTATTACACATCAAACAAGAACACAATGAACTAACTACCTATTTTATCCTGAGATGGAAGTAGGTTTTAAATTAATCTAATAAAAAACCTCACATGGATAAATGGGAACTATGTTACCTCCTCCCCACTCCCTTAATGAGGAGATGTTTGATGATGTCTATAAATTTACTTATCGATCCTATGAAGAAGCTCTTAAGTGTTTTGTTGATTGACCAGGTAGCCATTGATAGTGGTTTGTGAACTTATGAGACCAAAATATGCATCACCAACCTAAATAAAAATAACGGGGGATTTTAAAAATATAAATATAAATAATATTGATAACTAAGGTCATAATGTATTAAATCAAAAAAATAATGCCCCCATTGATGGCATCATTGACCAAAACAAAAAGGAAAAACCAATTAACAACAATCAACCTTAGCCCATGAATAACACTAAAAACCATAAAAATATGGGTGATAGGATCCAAAATCCCCCTTCTATCATTAATGTATTTGATTTCAACTAGCCACCACCATACAACATGCAATACCAAAACAAGAATCAAAATCAATAAAAAACATGTTGAGTAATTCCCTAGTTTTAAAACCAAACCTATTACCAAATAAATAATCTATAAGGGTTTGGTTAATAGGTAAAATCCTAAGGCTCCTGTAATATGATCTAAATTTCTATTTATTATTCCACTATGTTATTAGTCATGATACTTGAAACTTAGAGAGTACAATAAATTTATCCAAAGGCTCCTTGAATGTCAAAGGAAAATAATTATTGACATGTTCCTAAAGAATGTTGGTATAAACCCCAATCCCTTAATAATATCCCTATCACCCTTTAAAATCAAAATATACAAATCTACTAAAGCCCCTTTCCTAATCACCAAGTGTGTGCTACCCAAAATCAATAACATGGTGGCCCATAGAACCACCCAATTCAACATAATCAACCCATGATTGCATGCAGCCATGATATTGAAGCCTTAACCTATAAAAATGTTAATATTGACATTTTTCCCTAATATGGAGTGTAAGGAAAAACTATAATGATAGGATTCATGGATTTAGAATTTGAAAAATAAGTGAATATCATTACTTGCAGTAAAGAATATCAATCTATGACTCTTCATCCATCAAACATTTTGGGAACTAAGTCTATCCCTAAGCCCATGGGTAACTATGATTTGATATTGATTTAACTAATAAATTATCCCAAATTTTATTTGTTGATTTACTCAATAGCTCCCCTAATCATAGATTGGACTTATTTTATACCCTCATGTTGGGGCATATGTCAGTTGTTACTCCTTGAACACAGGCTTAGATCAACTAGATTAATCTATATATTTCCCCACCTTGTTAGGAGTCTTGAGACATTGGATAATTATTTTATTTATGTATTGTTCCTCTTGATTTTGAGATGTCAATGATGGGATATGGATCTTTATTTATATACATTTGGATCTACAATAATTATGTAAAGATACCCATGATTGATGATGGGGTGGCTATTATATTATCCTATTTTCTTTCCTAAAAACTATTAGTTATGGAGAGACCAGTTATTCCATGACTCACAATACATGATGATATGATAGCATTATATCTATTTCCATAGAGACCATTATACTCCTAATCACTTTGGGTCTTAAGATGGTGTTAACCAAATTCTATGGCATAGACAAATATACCAACTATAACATGATCTTGGGGAGGCCTTGGATATATAAGATGAAGGCTATCCCTTCAATATTATTTTAGTGAATCTTGTTCCTACACCTATGAAAGGTATTCATAACACAAGGGATCCTCAACCTTTTGATATGCTAAAATAAAACATGAATAATCAGCCTAGGTTATAAATTTATTACTATCTACCTACCAATAGGATCGTGAAACCCCAAAAGTTAGTTTATGTTAATGAACTTGTAAAGCCTAAATTGGTTATCTTAAATAAAGGGATAAAAATCATCAAACTCTACTAAAATATGTGTTGGAAGAGAAGGGCATAGTAATAAATGATAAAGTCACTAGTTTAGAACCAGTCACCAATTCGGTAGTCTCTACCATGTCTACATCCTAAATCATCAATATCTTAGAAAAATTTATGACACTCATCCTACCATTCAACCCACAAGGGTTAGGAACCTATAAATTATTTTATCCTTCAAGTCACAAACCTAAAGAGGGGTTAGTTTGTACACCTAATATTTTTTGATAGAGGTGTTAGAGAATGAATATAACCCCTTCATAACAACCTTTTTAATGACTATCATCATAATCACCTAATGCTTGACCACATAGGGTCAATTTATACTTTGCATTCAAATTTGGTTACTTCTCAACCCCTTTGGAGCATGTTGGATCATGCTATTATAGGTCCCTATAACTTTTTCAAAGATATTGATACATTGGGTTTGATCCCTCTTGAGATGTCAGTCATTCTACTTAGGATTTCATTGAGGTGTGATTCACACCATATGCCAGGATACCCAATAGGTATTCATACATTATTTTCTCCACAAATAATACTAGTACCTAAATAGGATATCTTTACCCTAAAAATAGGTACCATATCTATTAACATTATATCTTATGATTATCCACACATTCCCAAGAAGAGGTATTCTCCCCCCTCACAAAGAGGGGACCCGAAATGAACTACTCATGGAATTTTTATGATAATTCTCACATATAACAATCAGACAAACAATACTACCCATGTATTATCAGGAGTACTACAAGCTATGTAACTATTTCTACACACCTCCTACATTGGAATGATATACTAACTATTTTGACATACTACCCATGACAAAAATCCATCATAACCATGTTGGTATACTTCCCACACCAAAGGTGAGGCCTACTAAGTATATTTTTTGTTTTCAAGAGGTGTTTACCTACCTCAATCTAAAACTTAAAATTTAGCCTTTTTAATTCCCAAAAGCACTTCCCTTCCTTCATCTAAACCATAGGATTATACCTTTAAATTTTATGCAAGTCCATCCATTCACCTCGATAAGGGGAGGGACTCATTTTTTATTGAGTCTCAAGACTAGAAACCCCAATATGGGTTAACCAACATTCTAGATATCCATATGGTTGAGATATTAAAAGATAAAAAAACTTTTTTAGATGATTGTCCCTATTATACACATGGTCAATGGGTCCTTTATTATGATGGGGTAAAGTGTTCCTTAGTCATTTGGGTAGGATTTATTCTCATTTTCCTTGAGAAGAAAAACATGCCTTTTGGTTTCAAGATATACTTTGAGTGTATGAACAATGGGGCTGAGCAATAATCCATGTTTACTAGCATTGTCATTACAAAATACTTTAGAATTTAATATTTAAAGATCTAATGTGACTCATATTTAGTTTTGAACCAAATTTTTGAGGTTTATCAAACTAAATATGATCACCTTAAATATATAAATTAAATGTGTGTGACATTTATAAATACTTTAACTTCATTTCTATAGAATTGATCCTTAAGGAAAGCAATCAGCTCTTTGACTCCATGGTTGTTTCATCTTCACACTTTGACCATCATCCCACTATACTAGAGTCTAATTTCATAGTTTTAGTCAAGATGAAACCTATTGTGAAAAAAAAATCCTAGTGATCAAACCATTACCCATGTTGTAAGAGAGGATAATCCATTAATCTTTGACTTAGCTGAGAATGATGAGGCTATTATTAAGTTCTTATGAGCCTATGATGACATACCATATTTTCACCACAAGAGAGACTTCACTCTTACTTGATATCTCACATCTTCCTTCAAGGGTGAATACTTAGAATCTTACTACCAAGTTGAGTATTACCTATCATTTGATGATGAACATTATGTTTTCAATATGGAGGGTGAAGATCTTATCTTCCTTATCCCCTCACACATTTGAGGAAGGAAATGCCTCCCACATTGAGGGAACCATTTCCATTAACATTATCACTACTTCAAGTCCTATAATATTAAATATTAGTTATTAATTATGTATATATGAGGTGTGAGACCACAAGTGACTACTCACCAAGCTCTCAAAATATTTCACTTTCCCTTACAATGGCATCATAGGCTTCAAAATTGACATGGTGGTTCACAACCTAGTTATAATGCCTAACACAAAACTAGTCAAGCAAAATATTAGGCCCATTCATACTAAGGTCACATTATGGTAAATAAAAATTTATCAAACATTTAAAATTTGTATTTATTAAACTAGTAAACTATTCCAAGTGGATGTCCAACATTATCTCTATTCTCAATAAGAATGATAAGATCAAGATATGTATAGAGTTCCATGATATCAATAAAGTGTTTCCTAAAGATGAATTCCCTATCCATTCCTTCAACATAGTTATTTATGAAACATTAGGATATGAATTTATACACTCATGTATTTCTTTTTAGGATACAATCAAATTTACATTTTTTATGAGCATCAAAGTAAGACCTTTACTATGTCATGGGGACATTTTTTCTATCATGATGCCCTTTGGTATAAAAAATGTAGGGTCAACATATTAAAAGGACATGACCCACATATTCCATGATCATATTCACAATATAATTGAGCTATATATATGACCTTGTATGGAAAGTGAGATAATGAATATACCACTTACATGTGTTATGGACCGTCTTAACATGTTCAGTTGAATATGGTGTTACTCTTGACCCATAAAATTGTGTGTTTAGAGTTATTATAATAAAAACACTATGGTGTATCATCTCCAAACATGTAGGTGATATTGACACTACCAATATTTAAGCAATCTTAGAAATTCTTCCTCCCATAGATGAATTAGGCATCAAAACATCCTTGGGTAAACTAGGATTCATTTGATAGTTCATCCTTGACCTTACCAACACCATTCATCCTATCAATAACCTATTTAAAATTACAAGTAGATTAACTTGGACATATACTTTTTAGGAGTAATTTGAAGTAGTGAAATACTTACTTATGTCTCCCCCCATGATCATGGTGCATAAATTGATTAATCCATTGATACTTTAGATTAGATAAACCAAGATGTATCTCACCTACATTTTGGCTCAGGAAGATGATACTGATAAATAATGTGCTATTTTTTCATTATCCACACCCTTATCAATTATGATATGTGATACTCTCAATAAGAAAAATAATGATTAACTATAGTGTTTGTGACCAAGTGATTGAAAAATTATATGATCAACCAATAAATAAGAGTTATCATGAAATATCAATTCCTACATATGTTTCTAGCCTAGTTATCTCTCTCTAATAAGGTTAAGAAATTCATCATGCTCTTAATATAGTTTAATTTAACTTATGTCAACCAACCAAAAATATATTAATGTCTATATCATTATTGATTAGTTAGTTGATTCTCCCTTATAAGTTAATGATTTCATCTATACTGACTTTCTCAATGAATTGATATGATACATAGAAAAACTTACTATTAGCTCTTCTCCCTAATAAATGGATATCATTAATTACTTAATCAACCACAATTACCCTAAAGGTGACAATTCATAGTATAAATGGTGACTTCATATCATCACATCCAAGTATAATATTCCGACACAATCCTTTATCATAAGGCCTAAAATGACATGCTACTCATATGTGTTGACCAAGAGGAGTCAGAAAGAGTTCATAGTGGCATTTATGGTGAACACTTTGGTGGACATAAAACTGCTTGTAAAATCCATAGAATGGGATATTTTTGGTCCACCCTAAACCATAATATCATCAATTATGTGCACAAATTTAAGAAGTGCAAACATTTTTCACATAATATACATATCTCCATTAGGGCATAATAGCCCATAGTCACTTTATGGCCCTTTTGCACTTGGGGCCTAGATTTAGTAGGTAAGTTATCCCCTAATTTGTTGTATGTTTATCATTTCATTATGACAATTACTAAGTATTTTACCAAGTGGGATGAATTTTTGATATTAACAATAGTCACAAATTTGGCCATCATAAAATTTATTATAAACCAAATCATTTATTGATTTGAGGTCCCACAGGTTACCATTACTAACAATAGGCCTCCTTTCATAAACCCTAAGATTTGTGATCTATGTAAGGAATTCACCATATCACATTGCTTGGCCTATTTTTATTACCTATAGACCATTGGCTAGGTTGAGGCCACCAATAAAACCCTAAATTCAATATTGGTCAAAATTATTAGATATTCTAAATGAGATTATAGGATTACTATTAAACCACCCATAGGGAAAAATCCATACTCATTCATATTTATATTTTAAGTTAGTTTTCCCTTTGAACTGGAGATACCTAGCCTTCATGTTTCTCTCTAGGGCCTCCTTGATCATGAATAATATATAAAGGTATGGATAGCTACGTTAAAAACTTTAGACAAACATTGGATTTAAAATTTAAGCAATCATATTGCTTATGTTTATTTTATGGGTAGACAATACAAAAAAAACTTACATGAGTACCCAATTCATATAGGATAGCTTATCCTTAAGTTTGATAGCTAGATTGATAAAAATATAAGAGAAGGTCTAAAATTTATACCAAACTAGTTAAGCCCCTACCTAGTAATTGAAGACTTCAATAATGGAGATATCACTTATAGACTCTAAATGGCATGAATTTCAGTGAATCTATGAACTGTTTGCACATAAATGTTTTCTATATATAATACTTACATATCACATTTCCCTTATTTGTATTGAATCTTCATGGTTTTTATTTTATTTATTATATCAGATGTTTTGTTTGGTAATTATTTGGTTATTAATTTGAATAATGTGACACTTTTAGAATGTAGCATATCATATCATCCCATTCTCATAGTACACTAACCTCCCATATAATTTTTTTTTTAAAAATAATTAAATTGGTTTTTTCCTTAGTTATTATGATCATATTACACCTATTTGTGTTATGTCTTCTTACATAACTTATAAAATTGTAGCCTACAATCTATTCTAGAAACTTGTCCATGGTATAATCTCCTCTCATGATGCCTTTTGAATTATAACATTAGCATAATAAAAAATGAGTAAGTTTACTTTCCTATCTTTGTCTTTGGTGATGATCTCTTGCATCTTATTAGTTGCATGTGGCCAAGATTTGGAGGTAAATGACTTGTAAATAAGAAAATTATAAACTCTTATGAAAATTAAAAGCTTATGTAAAAATAAGAGTTATATTTCACACTTCTCACCCATACTATCCTTTTATGTTGATCCCTTGCATCTTAATAGGTGTGTGGGGCTGAAATTAGGGAGAGGTGCTTGTATGTACCCAATTTTTTCATGGTGTGATATTATTAACATGATAGGTCTAATGATCATGAAGTGACCTCATAATGATGCTCAAATGGAAAATTTATAACACTTTTTACTCATTTACTTCCCTCTCTCCCTTAGGCTTCCAAAAATACCCTTTTGTTGACCTTTGTAGATTCTCTTAGCTTATTTTCACCCATTTTTGTATGGGTGATATAACTACCCATGTAGGTGATAGAACCACCATATTAGGTTTCATAATTCTCACCTTTGTGATGGGTTCATCATGGTAGTTATGTAAACCACCATAGTGGTTCCATCCTAATAGGTCAGTTTCATATTAAAATAGAGGTAGTTATGTAATGCATAGTACCAATTTCATCCTCTTATGTGGTGTTTTTGTAACTACCCCATGAAAATAGGGGTGGTTCCATCACCATTATTCTATCTTCTAAATTTAGCTCCTAGAAATCATTACTTGAAATGTTTTGCATGTTTTATCATGTTTATTTATTTTTCCATCCTAGGTTCACCTTGAATCAGGCTTAGCTCACTCATTCTTCTATTTTGAATAATGTTTATTCCTTCCCAATTTCAACTCCTAATTTAACTATGTTAAACTCTTTCATGCAAGCTCCATTTCTATTATACAAGTAAGACAAATTTGGCTTGATTTTGGATCCCAAAATTGGCATTCTATGTTTAATATTTTTGAAGCCTTTATATCCATATCCTACTACAATTTATTTGGAGTTTTGATTTGATTTCTTTCATGTTTGACTACATAGTTTTGGAAAGGGAGAGCCATTATTATTATTATTATTATTATTATTATTATTATTATTATTATTATAATAACCCAGTCTTTATAAACAATGTCTTCAAATAAACATAGTCAGTTGTTCCTTATTTGGAGCTATGTATCTTCTATTATTTTCAAAGTTTTGAAATCCAAATATTAATCTTATTCTTTGGATAGTTCTTAACATTTTCATTTGAGCAAAAAGAACTAGCATACTGAGGACCACAATGCTACAAATTCCTTGTCTTCAACTGGTCTACATTAAGATCAAGTTGGAGGTTCTTAGCTTAGAGTTATTTGTTTTATTCTATTATATTATATTAAATTAGTATTTTTTATTCTAATATCTTAAATATTCATTTTAAAATAAAAAAGTGTAAATTTGATAGGATAAAAAACTCTCCTCCTTTTCTCATCTTTCTTATAAAAAGGAGTAGATATATTCTTTATTTGTTTACATTAATTTCAATATATATACTCTAATTATAATATAATATTGAAATAAATCTTTATAAATATTTTATAAATCATTCAATACAATTTCAACCATCATATTAGTTAGTTTTTAGATTCAAAACAAATTTCATTGCTCTCAAAATGATCAACTAACAAGCAATAAAACCCTAGACAAACTTTAGGTAAGTAAGAGGCATTTATACTTTTGATTTTATCATTATTTTAGATCATTTTAAATGTTTTTATTATTAATATAAATATAAAATCAAAAATTTACATTTATTTCTGAATTTTAAATGAAACATTTAAAGCTATCATGTGATAGCTAGGAAAGTTGGAAAGCTAGCTTAGTTTATTGTTTTAAATAAATTTGTAAAAAGCATTAAAGTGTTTTTGTTTTAGACTAGATTACCTCTCACATTAATTTCATATCCATAAATGTAACTCACATTATATTCATCCACATAATAAAAAACAATAACTATAAAAACCCCTACACTTAAACTACATTTAGACAAAGCTATGAAAATTTAACATCTTGCATAATATGATAAATCTCTTTCTCTCTTTGCATGCATTATTATACCATTGGAAAAAGATAAAAATAGATTTTTTATTTCATTCATTTTTAGTTTTGTGATTTATTTACTTTCATCATTTAAATTTTAGAAAGCAAACATTCTACTTCCAAGTCAAAAATAATAAAAACAAGTAAAATATTTCCAAAAAACCTTATCTATCTATACAAGACAAAAACAAAAATGAACCTTGATTCCAAAAAAATAAAACATCCTTACCAAATCTACATAGGTAATTTCATAATATTACACATTTATTAATCCCTATTATATGACACTTCTTGAAATACCTAGTCTTGTTAGAGAAGATCTTTTCCCTAGGGTTAAAACACTTGATCCCATAGTTTGCATACAATCTGATACTAATGCAGAGCTTAGGAGAGATTTATTCCATTACACTATAATACCTCACATAATTATAGAATCTCTCAATTAATTAGAAAAATAATAATGAATTCTTAATCCACCCATCATTATCCTTCCTCAAAATAGAGGCTATCACTATAATGTTATCCAGGTCTAGTTTTCCATTCTCACTTCCTTCTCATTAGGTATATCCTTCTCTTATATCATTAAAATTTATGGATGAAATTTATCATTCATATCCAACCTAATATATTATATATTTTCTTGTGTGTCATTCATCCCAATCTCCTTCATTTCCCTAGTCCTAGTATTGACCAAGAGTTTTTCCTCCATGTGATCTCTAATACCAAAAGACCTTATATTTTTGTTTTTAAATAATTTATGCTCTTAATGATCACATTAAATTGCTAATGTATTTTTGTTCCAACAATAGAACCCATTTCCACCACCCATTCAAAATCCCATTCCACCCAATAATCACGATAATCCATACACCATCTATTATGTCAGTTCCCTAGCCTAACCTCAGGGAATCAAGGACATATTTTAACATTTTTTATTTTAATGTAAATAAATTAGTGAACCTAATGTGAATTAAATTTTATCATCAAAAATTTCACCTTTGAGGAGGTTATTCAAGCCTCCTCATGTAAATGATAGCATGGGAACAATCCTAGGTTGTGGGTGACCTAAAGAATGGATTAAACCTCTAGATTATGGTTATCTCCCTTGATACATCACTTAAAAACTATCACTAAACCTAATAAGTTGTAAAGGAAAAGGGAGAGAGAACTAAAATAAAACTAAAATAAGGAGATAATGCACCAAATTTTTCTCCTCCACCTACCTATCATGCACTAAGAACATGAACTATGACTGAATCTAATTTCACAACTCAAATAGAGTCTCCAAACATGAGTGTTTCACATATAGGATATAACATGATACATATACTAAGGGGATAATTAATATGTCTAAAATAAACCAATGAATGATTCCACTTTCAATCCACACAAGGATATTAGAATCACTTTATGTAACCTGCAAAGATGACTAACACCTAAAAATAGGTAAGAGATAAGATAAATGAGAGGAGGTTTCATACACCATCACTAAAATTCATGAAATAACATGAATCATACACTATTTTTCTATGACCTTAACCTATAGTGCATCTAGGGATATGTTTCATTAACTTTTGGCTTACACTATATATTTTACTGGTACACTTTTTAAGGTCAAAATGTTTCACCCTTGTGCACAATAACATTATTAGGATTCATCTCGATGAGATGATCACAATGTTATATTCCACTAGTAAAATTTTGTGGGGATAAAACCCTCCTATGGTTTGTGCATGGTTGGTACAAACACTCATGGACACAAGAAAGGGAAAGAAACTCCAAAAAATCCTCATAAGGATGACATGTAATATAAAAAATTTAATCTCTCTATTTCAGAGCTAGTTCAATAACTTAAGTTAGAGTTATAGGGCATGGTGAAAAAATATTATTTTGATACAGTTAAAAGGGAAATCACATGTTTGAGAGGGGACTTGGATAGTGTGAATGATCAATTAGAAAAAATACCTAGGAGATTTCCCATCTTGTTAGCTCAGCCACTAAAAAATAATCCTCCACCACTTTAGTTTTCTTCTCTTACTCCAAAAAATAATAACACCAATTATGGCCCTAAGATGATGTTTTCAAAAATGGACCTATGTAATTTTGGTGGTAATGATCCACTCACTTGGCTCATTAACATTGACAATTTATTTGAACTACATCAATCTCCATGTTCACAAAAAGTGGTTATGGCCTCTCTCTATATGGAACCTGAGCCATTCATTTGGTATCATTAGTTGTGTTCTCAAAATAAAAAAAGTCATCCAAGTTTCATGGTTGGTATTTTTGAGGAGTTGTAGCTCCACCATCACAATGATGTCTCTAAAAATTACTTCACTCAATTAGCCAAGTTATGCCAAACTAGGACTATCAAGGAATACATTCATAAATTTTATAATTTCTCCTTACGTGTGGTAGACATCACTGAGGAATATCTAACTGACCTATTTTTGGGTGGCCTCAAAGATAACATCCAATTAGAGTTTCACATGCTTCATACCAATACATTATCTGAGGCCATACCAAAGGCATACATGGTTGAGGAAAAAGAGATGATCAAATGAATACCTTTCACTAATGTTCACGAATGCACCTTTCTAACACCATCATTTCACTAGCCTACTAGCTCGACACCTCAGCAAGTGGAAGAAAAGCATGCAAAAGGTTTGTGTTTTGGTTCTGATAACAAATGGAGGAAATGGCATTAATGTGATAAAAATAATTTGGTTTATATTGATGATGTCAATGATGAGGATAAATATGAGGAGGATTTAGGGGAAGGTTTAGAAGAACATGAGGATGAATCTAAAGATTATTAACCTATTATTTCCTATCATGCTATTTCAAACATTAAAACTCCTCAAACTCTTAAGGTTGTGGGGTTCTTGAAGAAACAAAAGGTTATTATGTTAATTTAATTTGGGAGTACACATAACTTCATCAATAGTAAGTTGGATACTCATTTGAATTATTTCATTTATCAAGCTCTAGAATTTCAAGTCATGATTACAAATGGTTTTATTGTTAAGCATGAGATATACTGAGAGGAGGGGTGAATCATTATATCATATATCTTTTAAATATTTTATTTAATCTTATTTATTTTCTTTAACCACTTAATTATGCATTCAATATATGCAATAAAACTAAAATAATGACATGCACCACACGAGAGAGAGAGAGAGAGAGAGAGAGAGAATATAGTTTTATGTGGAAAACCATAGAGAACAATCTCAAGTTTATGAATAAGAACCAACTAAAATTAAAAAGTTCACAAACACCAACTTGTAGGAGCACCAACCCATAGGATCACCAACCCCTCTTATGTAAAACATCACTATCTCTTAATGTTTCTTTCTCAACAAATGATATAACTCTACTATATCTCTTTCTATTCTCTCTTTTCTTATATAAAATGATTACAAACCATGCACTCTCTTACATATTTAAAATGGCTTCCCAAGCCTCCTTTTATAGCTTTCCAAATGATCTTTGGCATTCACCCTTTGTGACCCTTCAATCCACATGTAAAATGGCACCAAACTTGCATGACCCTTCTAATCCTTTCATTTGAAAATTCACATGGTGACCTTTCATGAGCAAATGCATCTTTAGCCCTTTTGTCTTTATCTTTGTGACTTTTCAAATTCCTCAAGGTGACTCTTCATAGAAAAATGTGCCCTTTATTCTTTTGTCTTCACTTGGTGACTCTTTGAATTCCTCAAGGTGACCTTTCATGATAAAATACATCCATTCCCTCTTTTGTATTTATCTCATGACTCTTTGACTTCTTCATGGGCCCTATTTTGACTTTATGCAACCAAAAATATATTTATTAATATTAAATAAATATCAACACACTTTAGCAAAACTATAAACGTTAAAAACACCTTAAGACATTAAATACTATGGGGCCTTTATCACCAATAATGTTAAACCTTTGCATCAATGGAAATATTTCCAACAATCTCCCCCTTTGTCATTAATGGCAACCTCAAATTAAAACTATCACATCTTGAAACCTATACTGCACATGATAACCTAAACATACTACCAACTAAAAAACATATAGTAACTCCCCCTTACTATATCATCCTATACCTATTCTTGTACATATTCATGTACCTATTATTGTACCTATTTCTATACTTCTCCCACTTTGACATCAATGGTGAAGGGTCTATCCTAGAGCTAACACTTAACTCCCCCTCAACTGATGTTGATCCTCAATGGTAGGAAGTAAAATAAATTACTCCCAACTTCTCTCGTAGACACTCAAAATTGTCCTTTGGTAGTGTCTTTATGAAGATATTTATAATCTATTCTTTAGTACTGATATATGCCATCTTAACCTACTAATCTGCAACCTGCTCTCTCTAAAAGTGATATCTACTAAGAATATGTTTTATTCTTGAATGCATAATTGTATTTTTATAAATATTAATAGAACTTTTATTTTCATAAAAAATAGAAATAGGTTCATCATATTTTACCTTGATTTCTTCTAAATTTTGCTTCATCCAAAGCCCTTGAGTACAACACAAAATTGCTACAATATATTCTGCTTCAGTTGTATAAAGTGATACTAAGTTTTGATTCTTTCTTAGCCAAGATACTAAGCTATCACTGAGGAAGAATTCTCCTCCACTTTTACTTTTTCTATCATCTAAATCTGTATAAGCAACCAAAGTGAAATCTCTACCTCTGGGATACCACAATCTATAATCCAATGTCCCTTTGACATATCTAAATATTATTTTCACCAACTCAAAATGACTCTCCTTTAGGGCTGCCTGATATCTCACAACTATACCTACTACATGCATGATGTCTGACCTTGATGTTGTCAAATATAAAAGACTATCAATCATATATCTATATAAATATTGATCTATAATAGGTGAATCTTCATCCTTACCTTATTCCCTATAACCATTGGTGTTCTAACTGGTGCACAATCCTTAAAACCAAAAAAATTCAACATTTACTTAGCATATTTATTTTGAGATATGAAAATTTCTTTATATAACTAACATATTTTCAACCCTAAGAAAAATGAAAATTCTCCAAGTATAGACATCTTAAATTCTTTTTTCATATTATCAAAGAATTCTTTTATCATCTTTTCAATATTCCCTCCAAATATTATGTCATCAATATATATATCATAATAATCAACTGATGATCACCTTCTATTTTGATGTAGATATTATTGTCATCAAAACCTCTCTTCAAACCTTAATCATATAGGCACTCATCAAGTCTTGCATACCAAGCTCTAGGATCTTGTTTCAATCCATACAATGATTTCTTCATTCTTTAAACATGACTACTATTATTTGAGAGAAGAAATCCCTTAGGTTATTTGATGTAGACCTCCTCTTCTAGATTCATATTTATAAAAGTATACTTGACATCCATTTGAAATACTTATAAAATTTTAAACATTGCATATGTAAGAAACATTCTAATAGCCTCTATCCGTACCACTAGGGTAAAGATTTCTTCAAAATCTATCCCTCAATCTGAGCATATCCTTTACATACTAACCTTGCTTTATTCATGGTAACTTCACCATCTTCATTCAACTTATTTTTGTATACCCATTTTGTTCGTATCACATTTTGATCTTTTGGCCTAGGCATTAATTCCCAAGTATAATTTTTTTATATCTAATTTAATTCTTCATCCATTTCTTTAACCCAATGCTCATCATGCCAAGCTTCTAAAAAGGTTCTAGGCTGAATTTTGGATAACAAAGAAAAATTAACTTGCTTAGATTCACTTACCATCATCCTTATGGTGTGAATTCCTTCATTTATGTTCTTGATGATGTCACTCTCATTATGATTTCTCTAGACATATTTGATGGGGTCTTTGTGTCTTTTTTCTCCTTCTCATCTTCATCTGATTCTTCAAAATCTTCTTCAATTATTTTAGGAGTGTCTATCAGATCACTAGCTCTTTGTGTTACATCTTCATCTATCCTAACACTTTTAATTTGAACTATATTCTTGGTTCTTTTTTTATAACATTTATAAGCTTTAATTTTTCAAGAATATCCAATAAATATACCTTCATCTATTCTAGATTCAAAATTACCCAATTTCTCATTGGTTCTCTTTATGAAGCATCTGTTACTGAAAACTATAAAATAATCAATAATAGCTAGTTTATCTTTCCATAGCTCATATGGAGTATTGTTACTATTGACTCTCAATAATTATTTATTCTAGATATGCATTTTTTTGCCTACTACCTCTCTCCAATATTTATCTAGTATCTTGGATTAATTCAGCATTATCCTCACCATCTCCTAAACTATTCTATTTTTCTACTCAACTACTCCATTTTTTTGTGGAGTTCTGGCTACTAAATAATGTCTCTTTATCCCATGGTCTTCACAATACTAAATAAACATATCTGACTTGAATTTTCTTCCTCAATTTGATCTCAAGCACTTAATCTTCAAACTAGTTTCATTCTTAACTAAAGCTTTGAATGATTTAAAGTGATTGAAACCTTCTAATATTTTCTTCAAAAACATCACCCAAGTCATACGTGTAAAATAATAAATAATCAACATGAAGTATTTCTCACCTTGAGTACTTTAAGTTCTAGAAGGTCCACACAGATTAGTGTGAACAAGCTCTAACATCTAGGTGGTCAAGTATTCTTTTATCTTGAACCATCTTCTGACCTACTTCCCATGTTGACATGGTTCACAAAGCATGTTGAAGGGCTTTGTAATATTTGGAAGATCTTTAACTACTTTCTTCTTTCCAATATTGATAAGATTTTGAAAATTTATGTACCCCATTCTCATGTGCCATAGCCAAATTTCCTCAACTTGGCTCAAACAACATCTTTGATCTTTGATATTTATAACATATATAAATTATTGCCTATCCTCTGAGAATTTGCAATCAACACATCTAAATATTTTCTCCTAATTTCAAATCCTTATGTATAAAACTTTAATGTGTGTCCTTAATCACACATTTGACTTACACTCAATAGATTATGCTTAAGACCTTCTACATACAAAACATTTTTAGTCTTAGTTCTACCATTATCCAAACTTAATGTATCTTTTTTAGGTATTTTGGTAGTGGTATTGTCTCTAAATTTCACTATGCCACCATTGATATTCTTTAGAGTTATGATCTTTCACTTGTCTCCTATCATGTGCCTCAAACATCCACTATCAATGAACCATGGCTTTTCTTCATTTATTGCATGCAAAGATGTCTGGACTAACATAGACTTTTTAGGTTGTTTCTTCTAACATGAACACATCTAAACTTTCTTCTTGATGAATGAAGCCTTGAAACTTTGGTTCTTCTTGACTAACTCAAACATGCTTCTATAATGTTAGGCTATGTGTCTAAAATTATTGCACTTGTAACATATTATGTCCTCATCATCAAATCCTGATGAGGAGCAAAAAAGTTATGGCTTCTACTTTACTCTACATGAGTTTTCTTCTCCTTATTTCCTAAATTATTAGCTTTTATATAATAGACTATTTTATTATGACCATAACCATTAAAATAAAAATAATAACCATGAAAATAGAGCCTATTTTGTTTTGTGTAGCTTTTACCTGGTTGTATTTTATAGCTTTGTTCCTTTCAACCTTCTTTATTTGAGTTGTCCTATGCATTTTTAACTTCTCCTTTTATTTCCTCTTTTATAAGGGCTTCAACATAGCTCTTTTTCTTTTTAAATCTGATACCTATCTTATATGATATTGATTTTTGACTTTCTAATATCTTATTTAACATGTTAGTGTTATTCTCAAATACTGAATCATTGATAGCTTTATCATTGACTACTTTATTTATTTTCTTGATATCTTCTTTTAAAGAGGAAATTTTAACAACATACTTATCACATTCTTCACTTACTTTCTTAATTAAGCTGTTATATATTTTTCAATCTTTTTGGCTTTTTTAACGTGTGCTTATAGTTCTTCAATTATTTTCTTTGACTCCTTTTGATTTTTCTCAATCTAGAGCTTCAATATTTGATTCTTCTTCTCAAGAGATTTTAATTATTCTAAGGCACAAATGATTTCTCCTTCTAGATTTACCTCAGCTTCATCATGTTCCTCTTCTTGATCATATATACTTTTTCTTGTGGAGGCATCTTCATGTATAGTCATGAATACAATCTCTTCTTCATCTAAGTCAATGACTTCACTGTCTTTTGCTGAGATAAGATCTTTAGAATATAAACTCTTCTTCTCAACTCCCTTCTTGAATTTGCCTTTTAAGTTCTTATTGTATGTGGGATTTCCTTATTCATTTTCACCATTATTCTTATCTGGGCACTTAGATGCAAAATATCTAATCTTATCACATTTAAATGGTAAATTTTCTTGATATTTACCTCTATCCTTTTTATGCTTGTAAATTAATAAAGCTCCATTGTCATCTTCTTCATCACTAGAGTTTTCACTTAATTCTTGAATCTTAGCCTTATCTTTCTTCAATGTCTTGAAAATAGATTCCCTCTTTGAAGGTTTCTCTTATTTTGTTTGCATCTCATATACCATAATAATACCATGTAGTTCATCCATCTTTAGCTTGGTTAGATCCTTCATCTCTTCAATTGCAAAAACCTTTGCATCATATCTCAATGGTAGAGATCTCAAAACCTTTTGTACCATTGCTAACTCTTCTAAATTTTCTCCAAGACATTGAATTTGATTAACTAGTTGATCAACCAACAAAAGATAACTTGTTATATTTTCTTCCTCTTATATTTTTAAACTTTCAAACTATCTTCTAAAAGTTTAGATCTTAGCTTGTTGAAACTTTCCATCACCTTTGTAAATGTTCTCAAGATTTAACCAAGTCTCATGAGTATATTTGCATTGCATAGCTTTAATAAATTCTTATTCACATAAACCACATTAAATAACATTTAAATCTTTAGCATTATTTTCACTTGCCTTATTTTTTGTAGGAGTAGTTACAAGTGTCTGTAGCTCTTTGTATTCCTCCATCATTGCTTCCCAAATATTGAATCCAAGGGCCATCAAGTAAATACTCATCCTTATGCTCAAAAATTCATAATTTATCCCATCAAACAAATGTGCCTTATTTTTATAAAAACCTTCATGTGATCTAGCCATCATGCTTTCCCTGATCTAACTTCAAGCTATTAAACTCTTTCCAAAATAACCTTCTTTGATACCAATTTTTAAGCATGGGATATATTGAGAGGGGGTGAATCAATATATCATATATATTTTAAATATTTTACTTAATCTAATTTATTATCTTTAACCACTTAATCATATATTCAAGATATGTAATAAAACTAAAATAATAACATGCATCACATGAGAGAGAGAGAGAGAGTATTTTTACGTGGAAACCCAATGTGTGAAAACCCATGAAGAAAAATCTCAAGTTTATGAATGAACACCAACTCAAATTACAAATTTTGTAAGCACAAACCCCTTTTCTGAGCACCAACACAACAACTATTTGTGAGCACCAACCCATAAGAGCACCAACCCCTCTTATGTAAAACACAACTATCTCTCAATGTTGCTTTATCAACAAATGATAGAAATCTACTATATCTCTTTCTATTCTCTCCTTTTTTCTTATATAAAATGATTAAAAACCATGCACTCTCTTGCATATTTAAAATGGATTCCCAAGCTTCCTTTTATATCTTTCTAAATGACCTTTGTCATTCACTCATTGTGATCCTTCAATCCACATAGAAAATGGCAACAAACTTGTATGAACCTTCAAATCCATTAATTTGAAAAGTCACATGGTGACCCTTCATGACAATTTTTGTCATTTCCCCTTTTGTCTTTATCTTTGTGACATTTTGAATTCCTTGAGGTGACTCTTCATAGAAAAATGTGCCCTTCTATATTTTGTCTTAACTTGGTGACTCTTTGAATTCATAAAGGTGACCCTTCATGTTACAATGCATCCTTTCCCTCTTTTGTATTTATCTCATGACTCTTTTAATTCTTAATGGGCCCTCTTTTGACTTTATGTAACCAAAAATATATTCATTAATATTAAATAAATATCAACACACATTAGACAAACTATGAACATTAAAACACCTTAAGACATTAAATGCTATGGGGACTTTGTCACCAATAATGTTAGACCTTTGACATCAATTACAATATTTCTAATAGTTATGTTAACTATTATGTAAAATTCCATAGTATTAAGCTTTATATGAGAGACTATTTATTGAATTCCCCTATGTTTACTATTCCCATGGGAGGATATAACATTATTTTAGGAGTGCAGTGGCTCACTACTTTGGGCACTATTGAGATGAATTTTAGGTAACTATTCATGAGGTTCTATTTAGAAGGAAGGACTTTTAAACTGCATGGATTATGAGATAAATCTTCACAACTGGTTATTTCCCACTAGATGATGAAGATTCTCATAAAAGATGTAGAAGGTTTTGTGGCACACTTATTTTCTATGGAGGTTAAACCAACCAAGGATTTTCCATATCCTAATTTGCAAACCATGTTGGATGAACATTATATTGTCTTTGGTGACATGCAAATAGGACTTCCTTCAATTTTTACACATGATCATGCCATCATACTCATTTCATGAAGTACACCACCCAATATTAGACCCTACAAGTATCCCTATGCCCAAAATAATAAAATTGAAAATATTATACAAGAGATGTTGGAGGAAGGAATCATTCAACATAGTCAAAGTGAATATTCCTCTTTGGTGGTGATGGTGAAAAAGAAGGATGATAGTTGGAGGATGTGTCCAGACTACATAAAACTCAACAAATGCACCATCAAAGATAAGTTTGCTATTTGAGTAATTTATGATTTTATAGATGAATTACATGGTTATATTTATTTTACCAAGTTATATCTTCACTCCAGATATCATCAGATTTGCATCCGCAATGAGGACATACATAAAATAACTTTTAGAACTCATGACAGCCATTATGAACTTATGGTCATGACTTTTGGCCTCACAAATGCACCATCTACATTTTAGATTTTAATGAATATTATTTTTTAGGCTAGAAAATGTTTGAATTATTTTTTTTGATAATATCCTCATATATAGAAAAAATTGGGAAGACCATTTGAAACATGTGAAATAGTTACTTTCAGTTCTAGAATAACATCAACATTATGTCAAACCTTCAAAAAAAAGTTGGTATCCAAGAGGTAGAGTAATTGGTTAATATTGTTTCATATGAAGGAGTGAAATTTTATCTTAAGAAAATCCAAGCAATGACGGAGTGGTAGGTTCCCAAGACCCTTAAGAACCTTCATAGATTTCTAGGGCTAACTGGTTACTATCGTAGGTTTGTCAAAAATTATGGTAGTAATGCAACCTTACTCACCTCTTTACTAAATAAAGACTCATTCTAGTGGGTTGATTTAGATACCAAGGAACTTGAACTATTTAAAATATTTATGTTCACCACTCAAATTTTGGATACTCCTAATTTTTTAAAAACTTTTGTTGTGGAGTGTTACACATTAGGATTTGGCATGGTGGATGTACTCATGCAAGAAGGTAGACCATTGAAATTTGAAATTCACCAACTTAAGGAAAAAAAAGGATCAAACCAATATATGAGAAAGATATGATGGCTATTTTTCATGTAGTGAATCAATAGAGACCTTATCTAATGGGTCATCACTTTTAAGTAAAGACTGATAATGATAGCCTCAAATATTGTGTGGAACAATGTTTTCAATCAAAAGAAAAATAATGGGTGATTAAAATGTTAGGATATTATTTTTCAATAGTGTATAAGAAAGGAAAAGAGAATGTTGTGGTAGATTACCTTCCTTGATAGGATGAATCAATTAAGGCATTTTTATATTCCATGACCATGTGGTAGATAAATAAGTTAGAGGAAGCAAGATTAGAATGAGAGAATGATAGTGCTACCAAGTATTTTATTACAATATTCAGTAGGGTTCTAATGAATCTAAAAAAATTACATGGAATGGAATTAAATTATGATATAAAGATAGATTATACCTTTGTAATAACTCTCTCTTCAAACATAAAATTATTTAGGAACTTCATTCCTCTCCACTTGGAGGACACTTAGGATTTTCGAAAACATATCATAAAATCAAGAAAGATTTATTTTGAGGACTCAAAGGGGATGTTTAGAAATATGAGGCTTAATGCATGATATGCCAACAAAATGAAGGTGAAACCATTAAAATCCTAGGTATTCTTTAGACATTATCCATCCCTAATCAGCATTGGGAAGAGGTTTTCATGGATTTCATTATGGGCTTACCAAGGTCTAAGGGTTAAAATGTTGTGGTAGTTGTGGATCGACTCACCAAGTATGCTCATTTTTTCTCCTTATCATAACCATTTGTTTCTAATATAGTAGCTTTTTCTTTTCTCAATATATTTCAAAAATTTCATGGCACTCCAAAGATCATTGTAAGTGATTTAGATCCCATTTTACCAGTAATTTTTTGACTAAATTATTTACACGTTTTGGTACCTAGTTGACTCATGGCTCATCATATCATCCTTAATCTGATGGATAAACTAAGGTAGTCAATAAATGTCTCAAAGTGTATATTTTTTATTTTTTTTACCAAAAATACAAATGGGTTCATTGGATACCACTTGTTGAATGGTAGTATAACACCTCTTTTCACACTTCTTCCAAGATGTCTCCATTTGTGGCATTGTATGGGTATTACCCCACATCCATCACTTAAATTTTTATATTACATCCTAATGTTAGATATGTTTAGGAACACATTAACAATCAATAGGAGTTTTTATTTAGTATGCAAGATAATTTAGTAATGGCACAAAATTGAATGAAGCAGCAAGCAAATTAACACTGCAATGAGTGGCATTTTTACATAAGTGATTTGGTATTTGTGCATTTTTAGCCATATAAGTAGATGTCTCTAAAGAAATAGAAAAAGGATAATAAGATATCACCTAATTATTATTTCCATTACTAGATCTTGAAAAAATTTAATAGTGTGGCTTACAAGTTAGACTTACCCCTAACCACTCTCATACATCCAGTATTCCATGTATCTTACCTGAAGAAAATAATTGGGCATAGAGTTTCCACTCAAACTGAGTTACTTGAATTAGATGAAGAAGGTATATTCATTATAGAGCTTTAATATATCCTTCACATGCGTACTAATCAACTTATGACTAGATCCATTAGGAAATATTTGATCAAATGAAAGAACCTGCACTCTAAAGATGTAACATGTGAAGATGAAACATTCATACAAAAACATCCTAGTTTAATTCAATGTTAAGGAATGATATGACCTTAACCTATAGTGCATCTAGGGATATGTGTGGCCAACTTATGGATTACACATCTTCATATTAGCTTGTTGCATTTCTCAATGTTCTTAGTATGGTCAGCCTATGGAATAACCATGTCTAAATAGAGTATATATAGGAGGTAGTGGTTATAATTTTATGATATATCATGAATTTTTTTCTTATTGAATTTTTTTGGAAGTTTCCCCCTTGAATTGGCTCAGTCATAAAATTCATGTATTCTAGTCTTTCACCAATTATTGTTGTGGATATGATTATTCTACTCTTGATGATGGAATATATAATTCTATTGTTGTGAATCATCTAAGTAATTTATTTACATATTTAAAATTATAAAATAAGGATATAACCTAGTTTTATTAATTTTAAAGTTATATTACAAGTGTTCATTTGGATATGGATACACCATATCTAGCAAAAGGATTCTCAACAATGCCCAAATTAGGCATACATATAGGAGAAGGAACGATAGAGAGAGTAGAGATGTTTCAAGAGATAGTAATGGATATGAATCAATCATGGAAAAAGTTAAAATAAATAAAAAACTACCAAATTATAGTTATTAAATATCTCTTCAACATGTGTGTGCTCCATTTGATGACAACTTGAGCAAGGTGGCATGGGAGTTATGTTTGGCTAGGTGACTCACTCTTGTTATCTTGAAACTACCTCTTGGAGTCATTATGAATTGACCAGTCATATTATTTGGTTATAACTCCCTTAGAGACCTATTTACCATCCAAAATTAATCTCTCCACCTCTTTTCTACAATTTTCTTCATCATCCTCACATTTGCTCTTTTGGAGGCTTATTCCTTATAACCCTATTTTGGTACAAAGATCCTTGTTTTGATATACACACAACACTTATATAGAAAATAAAAGCATATTTGGGCACCAATTATTCCCTTATATCTTCACCCAAAATTTTATGGCCCAAATCCCAATGAAGACCTACTTTATCAACACTTACCTTTCCTAATAATGCCAAATTAGGCATAATACAAGCCTATAGTCCTATAGACCATAGAAATATTTAAATTACCACATGAAAATTAAAAAAATTATTATGACATAAAAAAATGTCTTATGTAAATTTTTCATGAAGTTTCATGTGTTATAATTCAAATTAGGTGAGTCTCAAGATTTTTAGCCGTAGTTGGCAAAAACATAGCCCTTAGGAGGCTAGAAACTAAGAAAAAATCATTGGGATAGTTACATGGTGTTTAAAATAAAAATAATACCTTTTTTGGTTCTTATAAAACTTATTATAACTTTTCCAAAAATTATTTATCCTTTATTAACTTTATGTAGCTCTCTCAAATAAGCAAAAAGGTGGAAAACAATGTGCATTTTAGACTATGTATGTAGTTATAGGTGTTTTTGGTGTTTGAATACTATTAAATGAATATATATTACCTTTAATTGTATATAATTTATCATAACACACTTATTCACACATTAAAACTCTAATTCTAATGTAGCTCATTAAACATTTTGTTGGATTCTTGAAAACAAGCTCCTAGAAGAAGCCTTTTCGAAGGCTTGAAAATCTTTTCGATCTTGATTCTTTGTAAGGTATAATAAGTATATATATTTAAATTATCCTAGTTTTTATACCTCACAAACACATTTTAAAAATATCGTTAATAATATCATCTTTCATTTTCATCTTCAAACTATCAATTTTATGCAAGGTTTACCCTCTTTCTTTAGAATTGAGACCTATAAGTCTGTAGACTTGTAGGTCTAAACTTATCCTATTTTAAGCCATTTATGATATTATATTTGGTAATTTAATACCTATAGTTATCTTAATATAAACTCATACCAATTTTCAAGATCAAACACCCATTTAAACACCTCAATTTGTCTTTAAACACCTAACTTTCGCTTGTAAACACTAAAATGGTACTCTTTAGGCTTGTAGCCTGGTAGTGAAATTCAAGAATGATTTTAAGAGTTTGATTCATTATTAAATTATATATAATGTAATTATATATACCTTAAGTGTATCAAATATTATTTCACGTATATTGTCAATCAAAAATTTCAAAATTTCTTGCTCATGAGACTTTCTTTCATGTCTTGAAGGTTGTAGATGTACATTTAGACTATGTATGCATTGAATTCATACTTTGAATTTATTTAGGGTATTTATGATTTAATATTTCCTTAATTTGTTTCATTAATACCATTCAATTCTATTTTATAAGTATTTTTTCTATTTATTTACCCTTGAAACCTTATGAGAGAGTTCAAGCAACACCTTGCTAGTGAGCTGCCACCTATAATCTTTCATTTGAGATGTCTTTGGACTAAATTATTCAGAAATATGGGTTATTTTTTGATATAAATATCTCACTCATATCCATAATAAACCAATTTTCATATTGGTTTTTTGAAGAATAAAACCTAAAATCAATATTGTTCTATTTAGCCTCAAAAGGTTTAAATCCTCTTTCAACAAGATATTCACTAAAACACCATTTGATGGATTAGATAAAGTTACTATGTGGATTAAAAATTCCTAATAAATGACAAATGACTCAAAATATATTCAATTTAAACACCATGAATCTTCATTTTCTAGGCATTTTTGATAACCAACTGTAGGTTATTTTATGCATAGTCAACATACTTGTTAATTCTATTGATATTTGATAATATTGGTGATTTAATAAGGTATAAATAATGTAGAGTAATATTTATTGATTTTAATAAAAAAAATTCTTACAAACACAAACTTATTATATGCCTAAAGACATCATAATTCTTTGAAATTCTGCCTACAACCTTCACAACAATAAAAACATGACATTGTTGTTATCTTAGCTTACTACACATGAAAAATAATTGTGGAAGAGGATGTGAGAGGATTATTTATACCCATTAATAAATAAATAATCAAACATATGCATCTATTATCCTCATAACTTGTTGGAACAAGAAGAAACCCTGCTTGTGGGGTTTTAAGAGGGGTTTGGGCTAATTGTTTTATTAACGATTGTTAATAAATTTAAGACCATATAGCATAAAAATAATGCATTAAGTATTTATTTATTATTTTCCTCTATAACCCCTCAAGATAATTGTTTCCAAATCTTCTTCCTCTTTATGGAATGAACACTTAAAATGACCTTTACTAGAGTACAAAGAGGTCAATGGAGAAATGGAGTGAGTTTTAAATCTATTTGGACATAGAAAGCCTTCCAAAATATGTATTTTACTTGGAGAAGATAAGAGGATTCTCAAAAAAAATTATAACCATTCAAGTGATCTCTTATATGCTTCTCAAGTTCATAAACCTTCTTCAAACTACGTCTTTCTGAAAGGATGAACCTGAAACTTGCATTGTAACTACCAAACTAATCTTTTTTGACCAAGTTATACTATATTACACATTTAATATTCTTTTAAAAGTGTCCCTTGTCCATAAAAATCATCATATTTGACTTTGACCCACTTGACAAGCCCTATAATGGATTGACAAGTTATAAAATGCTTTTGAGATGGTTAGTACAAACTAGTACAAACTAAATAGGCCTTAGACCTATTTAATGATTTGATATATGACCTTTCCAATCTATAAATTTGTAATTGTACTAACTTATACCTTCATGAATTTTTATAATGGAATCTTACACAAAGAAAATCTAGAAACAAGCAAAAGATCATAACCCCACATTACCTTAATTTCTCCAAATTTACCTTAATCTCTAAAAAAAAAGACCTTCATGGAGGGGTAAATGACAAGATTAAAGGGGTTTATCAGTCTTATATAACATGTAAGATAATTTAATATGATAGGCACTTGAGAAGAAACCTTTTATGACCAAGTTTGACCAATACCAAACCTATCAAAAGACCACAAACAAAGACAAAGGAGCTTGAAAACAAAATTTTGAATTACACGTAACAGTGGTGGACAGTTTTGGCCAAAAATACTTATATAATTTATGTTTTCCATTTTATTACTCTTATCCTACCTCTCTTCTCCATTTTCCTTCCTCCTTCCATTTATTTTGTGGGTACTCATATACCCCCTAGAATATGTCTACACAAGACATAGGCATATCTCTTGGCCTAAAGGGATAAAGGCGATACAAGATCAACTATAGTGAGCCTTTGTTGATGAGTTGGAATGAATAGACCTTTGCCACCAATGTAAACTATTAGATCTATGAGCACTCTCATCTTAACACCTAAACCAAGAGTGAGATCTCCATTTATAAAATATGAGACATATCTAAAACTACAAGTAACCAAGCCAAATCTAAAAATATGACCCTTAATTTGGGATGCATGGTCACTCCCCACATGGCCATAATTCCATCATTCAAATTACAAATCATAGAGGTGTAAATAATTTCCAAATATTATCATTACCTAGGAAGGATCTCCCACTTGGAAGATGAAGTTAATTGTATGCATATGGTCACTCATCTTCCTAGTAGGAGTCAATATGATTCCAACCCATAGGTATAAACTATAACCACTACCCATAGGTTTCTCACCCCAAACCTAACTCCTTATAATAACCCACCTCATGTCTCTACCTCTTTTCCACAATAGACTGTTGGGAAAAATACCAACATAGGCCCAAACTAATTCATAATTACCCTAGTGGGTTTCATTTTTGATCTAGATAATAACTTAAAAACTTTGGGTCATGGGATGTGCCTAAATTATCTTACACAAATTCATCCCTTTCCTTCTCTCATCCAAATTGTGATTCATCAAACACCACAATAGAAATCTTACATGCTTCTGCCATAATAGAATCACATGCTCCCATCAAACCATGTATCTCACCAACCTCTTAGGGATATCCTCACTCATAAGGTCCTTAACCTAGATGCCTCTAAGATTAATCCATAATGTCAAGATCATATTCAAACTCTAATGGGAAGCATATACACTTATGTTCCACCTTTTAAAATTAGGTGATATATAATAATCCATATTTATTAATGCCTCCATGTTACATGCCTCTCATGTACACTCCCCCTCCATAAACAAGCTATAACCCACCTTATGTAACATTGAGTTACATGAAAACCACATAAACCCCACCAAAACAAACCACATACACTCTATTTCAATAAATAACAACACCTCCTACATATAACAACCATCCTTCCTAATTTCATATGTACTCCAAATACACTCAATTAGATACCTATTTTATAGTGTATTCCACTTTGCCTTATAAATCTTCTTCTATCACTCTTAGTGGTTACCAAAATTACCCTAGTGTGATCTCTCCTTTTCATTCCAATCTTACCATGATAAAAATGGACTTTGAAAATGTGGGAGCTTAAGCTAAGTATCTTGAGGTGATACTTGATACTAACATATAGGGGATATTCTTCTAAATTCCCTACCTGACCTTCTTAAGTTCAAAGGGGAAGGAAATACCAATGTGCACATCAAAGCTTATCCTAAAATTATTAGGTAACTCCTCCCCTATGATGTATTTTTGCAAAAAAATACCAAAAACCCTAGAAGGAATAACACTCAATTGGTATTACCACCTCCTTAAGGGGTCTATATATTATTTTTGCTAACTCATGGCTGAGTTCATCAAATATTTATATATGAATAAAATCCTAAAGACTAACATAGGAGAATTGTTACACTTCAAGAAACAACACAACAAGTCTTATACCCATTTCATTAGGAGATGGTGATAAGTATTATATTCCTCTACCATTTCACCCAACATGGATCAACATATATTATATGATCTCTTCCTTCACTCCCTTACCAAGGAGACAAGGGAGGATGTCTAGATATTTTCATATCAATCCTATGAAGAAGCTCTTATGAGTGTCTTAAAAATTGACCATGCAACTATTGATATTGATCAATAAAATTATGGGATCTATGGGCACATTATCACCATGAACCAAAATAATGGGGGATTTCAAAGTGAAAGTACAAAAAATAACATTGACCAAATCCCCAAGGTCCTAATTTGAAACAAGAATTCCATTATAAATGGCATCATTGAATAGAATAAAAAGTTGAACCCTATGAATAATAATCAATATCATCTTGTCAAAAACACCAATATTACAAATAATTTGGATATTAGGATCCAAAATCCTCCTCCTTCCATCCATATTATTAAGTTTAACTAAATTTCACCACATAATGTACAATACCCTAACCATAATCAAAATCAATGCAAGCCTATCAAATTGTTTACCCAGATTTAGAACCAGGCCTAGTATAAATAAAGAAATCAATAAAGGTTTAGGAAATAATGATAATGTAAGATGTAAATTTTGAGAAAAAAAGGATTTGGATGTGGAAATTAACCAAAATCTACTCAAAAAATGAATTTATCATTAAAATTTAAAGACATTAGATCAAAATGCAATACCAAGAACATCATTCAAAAAGGCATTATAATATAAGGTTAAGTGCTCCAAATTAGGATCCAAACAAAAAGAATATTAAATATTATGGATGAAGATTATTTACAATAGACTCAGATTATAGACAACATGATGTTGGCTTGATTACTTTATCAAAGAATATGTTGATGAAATATTATAGGATGGATTGGACATGGATTTTATAGTTCATATAGTTAATTTAGCCATGGATGGTTGATGGTGTTTAAATATAAAGGAGGGAATATCAATGACCATTATTCAAATTTGGGTGAAGAGCACCAATGGTGGAGGATTATCTAAGAAATTAAAAATTCCTTGGGATCCTCAAAAATATATGCTTTTATAGAGGAGGGGATAATATGGAGAGGATTCTAGAATTGGAGAATTCTATAATCCATTAGGAGGGTTTAATGATTATTAATGAGTGATTTAATAGTTGATTAGGGGGTTCTAGAGAATCTAGGGGGTTAGGCTTATATGAAATCCTAGGAGTAGGTAGGTAGATGAATCATGGGGATTTAAAATTCCTAAATAATGGATAAGTGGGATTAGTTAGTGAATAAGACATAATTAAAAGAATTAATAGGTTGGTGGGGATAATATAAGGTTAGTAGATGAAGAATACGGAAAGGGGATATTAGATAAAAAGACTAGGAGGATTAATAAGAATGATTTAAATAAACTTATACGGCATTAGTTATTAGATGAAATTAATGATGTTAGTGTTGAGAAATAATATATTAATGATGATAAATGAAGTGAGTAAATTTAGGTTCATATATTTTTCCCCTATTTATTATGTCATTGTGAGTGGATGAAGTAGAAGGACTAATGGTATTTCAAAGAAAAAACATTTCATATATGAATGATAGTATATGATGTTATCAAATATGATGCCCCTCAAGGCGACATGTGGGGAATAATGAAATGGATGTCAACTCAAAATAATAAATTACGGGAAGGATGTGATGAAGATAAAAGGGGGTGGGATGACAGATGTGAGATAGATAATGAGGAAGATGAACTTGACCTGAGTAGTTAGCTACAAAGTGATGATACCCTTAGAAAAGACATGCACAGTGAGTGGAAGTGATTGTGGAACAATTGTTGAAACATATAAGAATGAATCAACCATAACATGATGATATTAAGATAAAAAGGCCATAATATTTTTAAATATCCAAAGTAAGGACTCATTCAAGGGAGAGATATAGGTTAGGATAATATTGATTTGATAAGATTAATTATGAGTGTACATTAAAATTGAAGTTGAGTAATATGGTAAAGGAGATGAGAGAGAATAAATAATATGATTGAGTGACCAAAAGTAAAAAGAGAGGAATTAGATTGTAATTCCTAAATTCAATGAGCTATAATGTGATTAATAGTGATGATTCCCATAAAAAAGACACATGCAAGGGAGAAAGATATGATAATAGATTTATGGTTTTAGTCATGCCTTAATGAAAGGAGGAACCTATAAACTCTAATTGATGAATCAAACAAATAGTGATAATGGAAGAAAATATGGATGTTTTTATTTGTTGGGCCAAATCGATAGGTGTGGGTGATTGAAAAAAGATTAGGGATATGATTATGGGGATGGTGATTGATCAATAGATTAGTTGATGAATGATTTATATTATAGATTGATATTTGACCAATGTAATATTTGGGAAAGATATATGTGATGATGAATGATGGTGAAATATGAGAGAGTGTTCAAGTTAAACTTAGGCACATCATGGGACTAAACACTACTTAAATAGTCTAAAAAATACCTCAAGACAATACAATTTAGACAATAATAAAGGATGGTGATGATGGATTAGAATATGATGATGATGATGATGATGATGATGATGATGATGATGATGATGATGATGATGATTGTGATGACGATGATGATGGTGGTCGTTGTTATACATTTTATTTGTTGGATACAAGATGTGACTCAAATGTTAAACATGAAGATAGATGAATATGAGAAATGATGAGAGATGAGATGTCAGATGTTAATGACTATAGATATGATAGATTATTGGTTATAGGATTTAGACGTGATGATAAAATTACTCATAGTAATGATTGGATATTATATGATTAGACTAGGAATATCGAATTGATGATGGGAGTAGGATGATTAGGTGATTATCTAGATGATAGAGGATAGGATAAATGATGAGTGTGTATATTATCAAGCCATCATTACTATAATAAGATTCATCATAGTCTAAGTAATATGATAAATATAACACTAGGTATTAATCCCCATGATATAAGTATTACCAAGAGGACATTGTGCCAAAGTGCATAAAAAAGTCAAATAGTGAACTCTACATTATTGAGGGCACCGAAAAGTTTTGTTGTAACTTTTAGTGTCATAATAGCATCCTCATTCATTTACAAATAGATAAAAATATTCATGATGAAATACTAAAAATAAACATAGATAGACAAATGAAAAATATGATAATCAAATATATACATGATAAAAGACATGCAAACAAGTCAAATAACATATATCATACAAGTAAGACACACAAGTATCTACATGTAGTGTCATTTTTATTTATCTAATTATCTTGATGAGAGTTGATGGTATGATTGATAAGGTGATGAATGGGACTAAGTTAGTCATGATGATGTGAAATTAGATTTAGGTTATAGACTTTAAATAAGGGTATGGACATGGAGTAAACTAGTGACTTAGATGAGTATTAGTAGGGTATATATTTAGGATAGGAACTTGGATAAGGAGTAGACTAGGGACTTGGATTAGGATAAATATTTGGATAATGATATGGATTTGGAGTAGACAAGGTTGTTGAATATATAACACAAGATGACTAGGATATTGATTCAAGGTGAGGTAGGATGAAAATGAGATGGACAACTTAAGACATAGGATAAGATGAATGGGATTATCAATACATAAGATAAAACAACTTAGAGGTTTTTATATTTTGTGGATTTTATGATGTTTTTGGATTTTTTGGAATATGTATATACACTATATAAGGGGGTTGTTGTTATCTACTAGACTTACACCCTTGTGAAGGTAGTTTAAAGCCTTCACAGTATAAAATAACATGGAAACAATAATAGTATGTGGATAACCTAATATATGGATTAAATATAAATATTATAAGTTATATCTCCCCTTTATGTATCAATTAGGATCTCTACTCTATTCTTCCAACTTGATAGAGAAAAGAGAAGAAGATAAACTAAAAGGAAACCTATCTAATAGAGGAAATCATCAAAATATGTCCTTTACTTGTTTAATAAATAGTAAGAAGGATTATTAAAACATGGACCTAATTATACTTATCAAATGAAGAATCTCCAAACATCAATATTTCAAATATAGGCTCAGCTTTATGCATGATCTAAGGTAGTTAATCAATAGGTCTCTCAAAGATACTAAGGAAATATTACACTTTCCATACATAAAAGATCATTTGATCACACTATGAAACCTATAATGATGAAATAATCACCTAAAAATAGGTAAATAGAGAGTACAAAATGAAAGTAATCATGCACTATTAATGTCATTCATTAATTAACCATGAACATCCACTAGTCATAGGCAATGAGGAAGACAAAATTTAATTTTATTTATTCTAAACAATTAAGTACAATTTTTTATGATATTAAACTTTAAGAAAATAAGGTTAAGGATCCTTTAAAATTATAAAGATAGGATTACATATAGATAGAATGATAAAGGAGAGAGAGGGGCAAGGCAACCCAAAAATAGAGGTGACTCATCCACTTGGTCTTTTTAAAAATCCAACATAGTATTTACTATATCATCTCTCATCCAACATTTTAAAAAAAATCATGTAGGTAAATTAAGACTTGTATTTATGGTTTGAATAAGTCATGGCATCAATTTTTGATGTTTGACCAATACAAGTTCCTACATTCTTGCTTACACACCCTATATACCTGGTCGCATATTCTTGTTGAAGAATAAGTCATCATTCTTGAAAATAGTAATTTAAGTCTTAATTAATTATCCATTTAAATATTCTTCCAATCCATTCATGAGGTCTTTCCACCTTACTTAGGTTTTTATAAGGCACATTGATGCTTGTTGGACTCTTTCTACATGATAGGCGTAGGAAGGAAGGTCTTGTTGGGAGTCTTTGAGACATTTTAAACCCCTTAAATGTCATTTTAAACTAAAATTGACTTATTAATACTTTATTATGCATAATATTGAGATATCAACATCAATAAAGGCTTTTGGAGAGATTTTATACATCAACTTAGTGTTTTGATCACTTGAATCCTTCATGAGCAAAGAGGCATAGGAGAGAGAAAATTGGTTTTTGCATTGAAACAAGAAAAAATCCTCCATGGATGGATTATTAACATTAATTAATACTTTATAAAATTTATTTGGAGCCATAAAAACTCAAAAACATTCCATTTTGTTCATTTTTCTTGCTTTTCCACCCATTCTTTATAGCCTTAAAAATGGTAACGCTCCTTGTCCAAAATAATGTACAAAATATAACTAAAAAATAAATAGATTTTTTAGGACCCTATATTCCATTACATATAATTACTAAATTTAATGATCCAAATCCAAGTGGAAGTATCTTTTTTCTATCATTTCTCTCTCCAATTAGGCTTAATTATGCCTCCTAGGCCTAGAAAGAGAAATTTGGCCTAGATGACCAAACACACATGTGAAACCTAAAAAAAGTATTTTATTCACTTTAACCAGAATAACACAATTATCCAAGACAAATTTCAAGTTATAGGATGTTGTGTAGATGGGAAAACCATGAAATGGCCATTAGTAAGCCTATATGCTTTTGTGTGCTTCAGGTGTTGCTTGAGATGCTTTTCATGAAAATTGTAGGATTTGATGATTTAATGTTACTTTATGAGACATTTATAACACTTAAAAAACTAATTCCTTGATATTCATATCCTTTATTACACTCATAGGCCTTCACCATTGATTTTTGGCCTATAAAACTGAGTTATGTCACCTTTTGAGCTAGTGAACAACTTGTAGAGACTATATAACAAATTTAGTAACATGTAAAATATTTTGAGTTATCATGAAACCTATATAAAGTCCCCATTAACATCAAAAAATGGTTTGGCAATAACTCCACTACATATACCCTCACAAACAAGCTTAAAACTACCTATTTTACCTTGTATCATATGGTAATATACCTACACATGTGAAAAAACACTTGGAAATGAAGCTCAAGAGAGTTTTTAATATCACTAGGAAAATTTGGATGTCAAATAAATTTTTTTTGAGGCATTATAAATCCTATCTTCTCCATCCGGTCATTTGAAGGGTTTAAGGAGTATTTTAAGAGGTTTAAGTTCTTGGCAATGGTTCATAAAGGATAGGGGTACATTCCAAAAACCAATGAAAATAATTTATATCAATGGGACCCATATAAAATATCCTATGGGATTGAGTTTCCATACAAATTCTCATGAAAGTTTTGAGCAAATAAAATGACCTCTTCAAGCTCCTTCTCAAGCAAAATAGGATTCTTTATGTTCTAGCTAATTATTCATGCAATTTTGAAACCAAAGGGCTGAAATAATGTCATATATTTGATTAATTGAACCCCCTCCAACACCTAAATAAATATTAAGCTGCCATATATCTCTTGTAACAAGATATAACCCCTACAAAACTACCTCTTGGGATAAGGTGATTGTGTGAGAAGGCCAAGGAAGGTCTTTTGGATTCATTAGACCTAAAAACTCATATTACTAAAAAATTAATATCTTAAACATGTTCCCATGATTCATGAAATGATTTAAAATTATATTAATAAGTAATGATCTTCTAAATAGGTCCAAAATCTTGAGTTCTTACCATTGAGGGTTTTATGCAAGTTGGATTTGTTGAACCTAGAGGTTTATGAATTGAGTTTTGATCCTTCTCCACTATATAAAAAATTTATGACATATTTAAATTATTTCATATAAACTCTTTTAAACTATTATACATTACATCTCAATGATAAATACAATCTTATCACTTATACTTGTGAGTGGGCCTACAAGGTTTAAAAGGACTATGTTAGTAGACTTTGCCTCTCACTAAGTTTTTCCCTTCAAAGACACCTTAGAATGTAGATGGATTCCATTACTTACTCTAATATATAATTCATATTCATATATATAACACTCATTTCCCCTTTATTCATGACCCTTTCCCACTTCTCCACTATTTGGAAGGATTGCTTGTAGGTGTATACTACTTGAAGGCATGCATCTTAAGCTCTTAGATTACATATAGAGGAATTAGGTACAATAATAAATTTAATATGTCTATGAAATGAGTCTAAAACCTATTATAATATTTTTAAAATGAATTAAACCCCTCAAACATCTCTTCAAACAATATATCTCATGCACTTAACATAGGTTGACTATGTTATTTATCTTATTAGTTATAGGCTCAACATACCTATGTATGCATTCATGAGATATATTATTTCTTACTAAGACTCTTTTATCTTATTTTTAAAATCACACTCTAGAACATAAGTTATCAATCAAACTTTCAACCTTATCACTACACTCTTTGCATCTAATTATCTTTGAAACTGAGGTAGGCCTACTAGCTAGCTATAGATGTCTATTTTGGAGTTTTTAGGTTTGAGGGAATAAGGTGAATAGTATTAAGGCCTATAATAGGTATAAATATCCATATTTCACACCTTATAAAAGTGTCACCATTAAATTTATTTTTCTCAAACACATATTTTCTTCATGTGATCATATGAAATCTATCTAGTTGATTGTAGGACCATGGTTATAAGTACATAATTGTACCTAACTATAGACTGAAAGTCACTTTGATTTTTTTGGGCACTAACCTCTTTTTATCTTCAAATTGATAATATCCAATTCACTCTCTATACTTACTCATCTATGTTTTTGATATTCTTGACCTACTCAAAAAATTTATGTTGCATAGAAGATTGCTAACTATACTAAAACATCATGGATGTAGGTGACTGTTTGTACTTGACTATAGGTGCATATTACTAAATCCAGTTACCTTATTCTCAAAATATTCTAGGATATAAAATTCCTATCATTTATATCATTTTATCTCTTATAATTTAAAACCACCTACCTTATTTTTATAAGATGATGCTTTCTTAAATAATCTTAAATTATGATTGACTATAGGTTGAAATTATGCCCTTTTAGGCCTCTATACAAATAGGGGATAGTAAAGTAGAGTTAACTCAATGATAAAAGTGCATTAATTCCTCCATTTATCTTATCTCAACATGAAATGTCATTAAATATGCATGAAATTAATCATGAAATAGCTTACAACATGAGGTCAAAGAGTGACTTTTACCTTAAGATATGCTAAAAACCTTAACTTTTCTGAAGTGTGACAAATAACTAATTTTTAACTTGATTTATTTGATCTCTCATGGATTTTATTACTAAATACATCCTGCCATCCTATAATTTTGGTTTCTATACCAACAATTCATGCTTTAAACTTGAGTTGAAACTCCTAAAATAAGTCAAAACCTCCTTTGATCTCTATTGTAACCTCCATGACTATTGTAGATGGCTATTTCTTAACCTCATTTTCATGTCACCTTGAATTATTATATGGAGTTATTAATAGACATAAGGGAAAATTATCCATGGAAGGTTTTCTTGATTCTCCTTCTCAGCCCACTACAAACTTATTTACTATCTCATATCAATCAAGTCTCTTTCATCATGATATGTAAGCTTGTGTATGGGCAATTAGTCCAATTAGGCCTAATTAGACCTTTTTCTCTTATGACTATCATTAGTCACCTTAAATACAAACCTTAACCAAGTGAAATTTAAAAATACTTGTGTATCATATCATTCAAACTATCATAACTTATTACCTCCATGATCCTTTGATAGTGCAGTACTAAACCCTTTGAAACCACTCTTATGTAGATAGTCTACACACAGGCCTCGGGATTGAGAAAGTTTGTGGAGTTATATATATTTATATGGAATTAAAACATGATATATACTCAAATTATTAATAACCATGAAACATCAAGAAATAATGGTAGTTACTTTGCAACATATGCAAAAATGAAGTTTTATTTTCCAAATAAACTCACACATTTCAAATGGATTTGGATAAACTTTTTAGATACTTTAATATACACTACACATCTCACTAAATTTACCTTATGCATTCGACTTTTTTTAGACTACCATTTTAACGAAGAAAACAAGCCTATGGGATTTCTATGTAGTTTTATACCACCTCAAGGTCTTAATAATTGTTCATAAATCAGAGGGGATGAATCCAAAAACCAATGCCAAAAATCTTAATATTACTAGTACCCCCTCCTTTTTAAAACATTTTAGACCCAACTATCTCTCCTTTGTCCATACTAAGCACTTGAAAACTACCCTTATGAGTTTGTGAAGAGGGAGATGAAGGAGAATAAGAATTTTTTACACTTTTAAGACCCATGAGAGAATTAAGCTCATGTAAATTCCCTTTATAATACCAAGATACACCTTTAATTCATTTTTACTTAGAATTGGGTTCCTCAAAACCATACAAACCCATAAAATTACTTTTTTTAAAGCAAAAATTGAATTATTTTCATATGTAGACCATTATTATGACTTAATTCTAACAATATTACATTGAAAACTCATTTTAAATATTTTAAAATTTCAATGGAATGTGTATTCCATCTTGATCATCTTTAAATACCTTTAAAAATGTCTCCAAGTGCAAAGAAAGTTGGTGTGAAAAAGATGATCTAATGTAAAGAAACTATACCAATCCAAGACCTATTAGGACTTGAGATGACCTCTTCAACATATGGTTTAATTATCCATGAAATAAATTCACCTAGATAAGGCTTAGATTGGTCACAATGTAAACCTAATTTTCTCTAAAAACCTTAAACTTTGTTAAAATACTTTAATTTCATCAAACGAGACTAATGGGTTTTAAACCAAGTGACTAAGTGAAATAGCTTATCCTGATAGACCATGTATCTTCTTGACACAATATGGCATAATACTAGGACCTAATGGATTGACTCTAAAGGCATTGGAAATATTTCCCAATACATTACCTTAAACAATGCTAACAAGGCTAACAAATCATCATGTTAAGATATCATACGGCAGGAAAAAGCTATGAATGAGGTTAAAAAATCATGGCAAACAAAGTTTTATATTTTAGGGGTAACAATTTAACCTATGAGGTCAAACTTGTTGATATTTACTATAATATGGAATGTCAAGCCTAATAACTAGAATAAGGAGGGTTGATAAAAGGATGTGGGTGACATAGAAAAAGGGATGAGGATGAAGGAGAATGGAATAGGGATGGCCAATGAACACATCATGAAATAATCAGATATCTAGTACTCTAAGTTTCCATTAGAGGATATGCCTAGATGATTTTAGAACATTATCCAAGACATCTTATACTCCCTTACAAAGGTTAAGTGTGGATGGGATGGAGATGTAAACATGATAGATAAAGATTTTTAAGAAAATAAATGGATAAGATAGATAAATATGCTCAAAAGGTGATGTAGATAGGATTTATATGTAGGAATAATGGATAGTGGGATAAGATAAAAAAGTATGATATAGATGTAACTGACAAGGGATGTAAATTCCCCCATGTGTTGAAGTACCTGCAGACAATAAATTATTTGATCATGATGTCAAAAACCAATTTTCATCATGGTACTTACCCAAGGCACCAAAATATTGGTTTCCACCATTGGACAAATTATATTTAAATCATTTTTTTTAACTTTCTAGATTTTTCACTTTGTAGATGGCATCTCAGTTTATTGGATATGGGTACAATATGTAGGAATGCTGACACGTGTTGTATATTTAGCTAACACCTATTTTAAGGATGTGTGATGTTAGGATTATGTTGTCAATTCTAAATATATTGATGTCCATATGACCTTCATTTATGTTTTATAAAGATCCCTCCATATATCTAGGCCAGTTATCTTTATTACCCCTATGAGAGATAATGTTTCCTAGGGAGGTGATGTGAGGTATGGATTTAGATTTTGATGTTTGATGGGGGTGTAATGGAATTAAATTTATGATAGGATCAAGATGATTAGGTTTGATGTGTGATTTATAGGTGGGACTAGTAGTTTTACACACCATTAGAGATATTCGATATTCCACATTTGATTGGTTCTATATTACAAAAGATTTAAAGAGATCCAAGACTTGTCAACTACATAATTTTTCTTGATCTAATAATTTGAAGGATTCTCAACCATATGGATAGTGTTATTTACATTATTTTTATTTTTAAAATTGATTATATCTTGACTTCCCCCTAGTGCCTGACTTTGTGATTTACCATAGGATGATGACTTTTAACTTGATAAATGATAATGATTTTGACTTTGATGGTCCCTTAGTGACTCAAAAGTGGTTTTATGAGGGGAAGAAACTTTTTATTAGGCTAATTAATTGACATTTATTTATTTTTAATTATGGGATCAAGGATGATTTTATTATGTATGACTTTTTGAATATGATCTTGGACCTTTGTGTTTGTGGCATGGGTTATGTTGCTCGAGGAAGGGTCCAATGATTCATGTTCATGATTATCCTAATGGATGGAGATGAATAAATTATCATTGATAGGAATAAATGTGACTATGATGGATTAATATGGTTAATATGGTATGATGAGGTCAGTGAGTGGTGTGGGGTGGCATTGTCCTCATAGGTGTTTTTAGGAGACCCAATTTCATCATTAGAGAAAACTTCCTCAAGATTTTAAAAAAGGATAATTAAGACTATATGCATCTAATATAGGATTATATCCACTCTAATAATATTTTATAGATAAATATTTCAATAAATCTATTAAGACTTCATCATACTAATTGGGATCAAAATATATGCCTCATTGTTTATTGTTAATTGAATTGAAGGTGACTTCAAAAAGGTAGGCATATTCATCATCTACCATAACATTTATGAGGGATGATGTTTGTGATAGGTAATCTAATTCATATAATATTGAATAGGATACTAATGTATATAAGACTTGTAGTGACTCTGATGTATAAGATGCAATGTTTTGAGTAGAAGATTCATCATCCACAAGTTACCTCTCAACATGGGGTTTTTGATGTGATGATGGGGAGACAATGGATTAAACAAAGATAGGTCTATAAAATAAGGAATTATGATAAATAGGAGGACTAAATTCATGGGGATTAAGCTCATTTTTTTATGGAGGATTCATCAAATATCAGGGGACCATTGAAGATGGATGTGGTGTCTTGACCTTGGCTTGAAAAGGGAAGGGCTTAATCATGATTTGGAATGGGATCTTGTCATTCCTCATTTATTCACTTAGGTATTTAGACACATCTAATTCATTCTCAATTTTAACATGGTTGATGAGGTATTGTATTTAGTTTTGTAATTTACAACATCAATTAATGGTATCCCCCCAAGTTCAATGATATACATAGTAGTGGTTGGCATTATACTAAGAGGGATTATGCTTGATGGGATTGAGATGTTGTGTGGGTGGATATACCATCATGTCATTAATAAAAAGATAATGGAAGAGGTATTATAATTATATAGGAAGATAAGTATAGGGGCTCTCTTCACTTCATGACTAGGATGCAGAAGCATTAGACTTTGGACTAAATGATTATTGGTAGGATTGGGTGAATAAACTAATATTATAAGGTGTTTCTAGGATATGATTATTTTTTCTAGTATAAGAAGTGGTGGATGACTATCTATGATTGGTAGATGGAATATTTGGATAAGACTATGTGGGACTAGGAATTGGTAAATAAGATTGGTTGTGGATTAGAGGCAATATTATTTGGACATAGTTAAAGTATATAGGACATGGAGTGCTCACCTCAAGGAGGTAATAAAAAAGCATATACCTATTATCCATGAGGCATTACTCAATCAAGGTATTAACCAAATATATTTTGGATTCCATAGATAAAGATGAAATAAAATATGGATGATATGGTTCATTAATCCCAATAGATGGGTTTAGGGGATTGAATGAAAGACTAAAGAATGATGATGAAATATGTGGAAAAAATTTAGACAAAGGATTTCTCTAGTCTGATCTCAAGTTTTACTATAAGTTTGTTGTGATATTTAAGTTGGCCAATTTAGGACATGAACTAGACCTTGATGATGTTGATTAGATTTAACTAGGTGATAAATGACAAGATCTAAGATTTGATAAGGGATATATTGGATTAGTATATTTATTTCAACTAAGGATTGATTGGATTAAGGATAGATCAAGACTAATATGATTAACTTAGATAAGATGAGATGATTTGATTGATAATTTGATATCATTATGATTATGTGTATGACTCAAACTTGATTAGACACAAACAAGCTAGTGATAAGGACCCTGATGAAAAGAGTTATTTCCTAATGTGGATGAATACTAGCATATAACTAAAAACTCACTAGGATGATCAATATAGTCAAGGGGATGATGATTTGGAATATGATTAGGATTAGGTTATATATGATGGTAGATAAGGTGATTAGGCAAGACAAGGTCAAGATAAATGATTGTTTATGGATAAGGTGGACTTTATCAAGTTTAGATGATGATAAGGATAGGGGTTATAACCAATAATGATACTATACTAAGATGTGACTAAGGAAATAATGTGGTGAGAGATAGGAAGAGATGAAAGATGACATAGGCTAAAAAGGATGTACACCAATGTACAAAGAGAATATGTACAAGAGTATAGTGACAAGGATGTACAAAATGATATGATGAAGAGATAATGATATACAATAAGTTATGTGAAAGAGACCTAGATAAGTGTGTATAAGTATGGGTAAAGGTTGAGTTAGCTCATAAACAACACTGGTCTAACACAAAACTTCACCAAATCAAGAACGCAAACCTAAGATTAGTAAACTATTTTTGGGTGTGTACTTTGATGACTACACCATTGAATTAATTTGAAGGTGAGGTTATAGTCTAATGAACCATTATATAATATATTGAAAAATCTCAACCCTATCTATACATTATGATCACTTTAGAGTTGATATTAACTATGATATTAAGTTACTTATTATAACTGAAATGTCATAAGCTAAGCTATATAGGCTCTCTAAGGGAGTCTATGATATACACTAGGTACAATGGGGCCCAAGTCCATGTAGGGTGTTATCTAATGCTTGGTTTAAATAATTAACTCTTCCCCTTCATGAAATACATGTATCAGGTCAACCATTTAGCCTAATGATAATTATCCCTGATATTTATACTCCATTAGAACATGGAGTATGGATTAGTGCGTGGTGGTGAAATCCATATTCATTATCCCCCTAATACTATTATAATTTTATTGGTGTAAACTCCATGTCACATTTTACTTAAAAAATGGGAGGGTTTATTAGTGGTTTTTGATCCTCTTAGAATCATCACAAAGATGCAAGGAGGAGAGCATACACCACTATAGCCCTCAGGTGACACACAAACAGATAAAGATATTTATTAATCAATTAATTTAGATGTGATATATATAATATATTTACAATATGATTTTTAAAAATGCCAAAATATATTTAATAGGTGCCCTACAAAACCAATTTTTAGTAGTTTTAATTTGGCAATCTTGAGGGATAACCTGCAAGATAAGATGTTTTACAAAAATATGACCTACAAGATAAGATTTTAGATAAAGACCAAATGTGACTTATATAAAAGATGTTATAAATCTAAAATTTCAACTAGATTAACCCATGTAAAAAAATAAAGGGCTAGTCTAATAGGCCTTAATATAATCACTTAAAAATCATGATTTTGCTCTATAACTTATTTGGATGAGGGATCATGATTCAAGGGTCTAGGGTATCATCCCCATGAGGGGTTAAGGGTAAATTCCCATTATGTGGTTAAGGGGAAGCACCACTTATAAGTTCAAGGGGTATTGGCCCTTATGGGGTTTAGAGGCATCACCCCATGTGGGGTTTGGGGGTAGTGTCCCTGATGCGTTCTTGGTTATAGTACCAGGTAGGGTTGAGGGCCAGTGCCCCCAAAGCCAAACATAATTTGGGACTTGTGGAATCCTTTTTATGACTCAAAATTTACTAAAAATTATCTTGAAAAATGCAATAAAAAGAGACAAATTAAAGGCAAAATAAAGAGCAACATTGTAACTAGAATGATCAAAACCATAGATACAAAGTCATTTAGTGAAAAACTAACTCCATAAAGTACAAAATCATAACTTTTTGGCACTACTAAAACTAGCTAATATGTGGATTTTCAAGTTGTTAGTTAACCATAACTAGATGGTTATGCAAAATTGTAGATGGTTAGATAATACCACTAGTGAAAATTTAAAATCATAGATCATGATATGAGGTTTTATAGTTTAAGGAAAACACAATAAATCTAGTAGTAAATTGATAGAATATTTACAAAGGTGATTAAAATTTTCATAATATAGAATATGATTAAGATGAATAAAACTAAGACTATATTTGGATAAATATACTATAGAATCTACTCATGTCAAAACTAACTATTAATGCACAAAAATGACTATATTTATCAATATCTGTTTTCTCGACTTGAATTTTTGTAGAAAGGTAATTTTATCAACATATAAATAATTTGTTACAAAATGATCATAATGTAAGCCTTGATGTTTTTAAAATGATTAATATTTTCTAGAGGAATGTTCTTAGAGTGATAAAGGTAATCATGTATTAAATTCTAAACTATCTAAGTCAAATATGACTATTATTATGCAAAAATAACTATTTTAAACAAAATCACATTTTGAAAAATGTGGTATTACACTAGGTAGCAAAAAGAGGATTTAGGTATGTTTTATATCAACCTAAGTAGAGCCTCCCCTTCCTATAAGCAAATGACAATCAAGAAACACAAAAAATTATTAGACAACCAATGTTAGCAATGTAGATTATTGATTTTAATACAAAAGTCAAAATCACCCTTTAGGATGGCAAAACCATGACTCAGACTCAATATTGAAACTGTAAAAATGTAGTTTTGTTTAAGATAAAACAACTATTGATTTTAAGACTAACAGGTTTTAATCCTTACCCTACAAGATAAAATGAGTTAGTGTAATCCTACATAAAGTCAACACATGTATATAAAACGAATTTTTTGACTATAAGAGTATATTATTTTAAAACCAAAGTTTAATATTTAAAACCACAACTTAAATACAAAATATGCCTATTTTAAGATGCAATATTTAAAAAGGGGAAAACCTACCACAAAAATCTAACCATTAGAATTTAAAGGAGTATGATTAGTGAAAAACCACACTTTAAAAGTCAAAACTAAAATTTAAAAGTCAAAACCACCAATGCAATATCATTATTTATAGAGAATAACCACTTTTTATCTAGATGTGAAAATTTGATAAAATTTGGAGCTTTCTCCTTGTCCAACTAGTTCTATAAGCTATCAAAACACTTCTAACATGAAAATTAATTAATTTTGAGTTATCCCCATGGTGGGTGAAAAATATAATATGTAAATTTTGATAAAAAAGGATTTAGATGTGCAAATTAACCAAAATCTACTCAACACATCGATCTACCATTAAAATCTAGAGATATTAGATCAAAATGCATTACCATGAACATAATTCAAAAAGGAATTATAATCTAAAGCTAAGTGTTCTAAATCAAGATTCAAACAAAAAAATATTTAATATTATGGATGAATATTTCTTACAATAAACTCATATTATGGAAAACATGATGTTAGATTGATGACTTGATCGAAGACTATATTGACGAAATATTTTAGCATAGATTGGACATGGATTTCATAGTTCATGTAGTTCATTTTTTCATGGAGGGGTGATGGTGTTTAAATATAATAAATGAGGGAATATCAATGGCCATTTTTCAAATTTGGGTGAAGAGGATCAATGGTGAAGGATTATCTAAGAAATTAAAAATTCTTTGGAAGCCTCTAAAATAGAGGCTTGTAGAGAGGAGGGGATAAACTAGAGAGGATTCTAGAATTGGGTAATTCTAGAATGAATTAGGAGGGGTTAATGATGATTAATGAGTTATTTTATATGTGATTATGGGGTTCTAGAGATTCTAGGGGAGTAGGCTTGTAGAAAAGCCTAGGAGTAAGTAGGTAGGTAGGTGGGTCATGAAGATTTAAATTCCCAAATAATGGATAAGTGGGATTAGTTAGTGAATAATACATAATAAGAATAATTAATAGGTTGGTGGGGAGAATATAAGGTTATTTAATGAAGAATAATGAAAGGGAATATTATATAAAAAGACTAGGAAGATTAGTAAGGATGATTTAAATAAAATTATATGGGATTAGTGATTATTAGATGAAATTAGTGATGTTAGTATCGAATAATAATAATATTAGTGAGGATAAAGGAAGTGAGAGAATTTAAGTGCATATAAATCAAACAAGAGGCCTAGGTAATATGATATTAATGTTTATTTCTTATTATATTAAGTCATTAATCACAACACTCAGAACTATAATGAGTAAAATAAATTTATCCAAAGACTCCCAAATAATCAAATGTAAACATTTATTGACATGTTCCTCATCAATACTGGGGAAAAATCTTGGGCATTTTCAAG